>OX328129.1:30349200-30531700 GCA_946811695.1 Gonocerus acuteangulatus | reverse complement strand
CACTATGAGGTTTAAAACGATCTTAGTCTTAGCTTTGGCTAAGTATTGATAAATATTAGACACTATTTCTTTAGATTCTCATGGGAGATGGGGGTTCGATTCCCGCCTGTAAGCAGGGATCATTCTCATTTCAGAGCCTGTTGAGAAAATTTCTATCTGCACCATGGATGTTTAGGAAGGGTGGTAACTAGTAGATAGCCCAGCACTAATGGCTTACATGGTGGTTCTCCGTAAAAAAATAAAAAAATCATATTACAAATTTAATAATGAAACAATTAATTATTAAATAATTACATACCCAAGGACTGCTGAGCAGGATTTATAACAAACTCTTGCAAAATTAATGCCAACTTGGGTAGAATATTATTGATAAGGAATGTATCGAGTTCTTGCTGGCTGAACACTGAAATCCAAGGCTGAATCATGAGTCGTGCCGATGAATCAGAAGGATGCCAACTAGTAAGGGCAGCAGCCAATTTCTGCCGAATCACAGGAAACACAGACACTCTCAGTCGTTTACCTAAACAAAAAAAATAATCAATACTTGGTAACATGTGTCCATATTTTTCAAGGTCTTGATGGTGATAGACGGACAAAGAAAAACTTTTATTTTACACTTATACTTTATCACTGTAAGGTTACTGATAGACAAAGACTAAAACTTCTTAAAAGAATAATTTTTGAAGGAGGAAGGTGGCCTGAAGAAAACAATCTATTTGAAAATCACAAGGAGGACTTTATTGCCTTTCTTCTGTGAATAGACTTTGCCAATATCAAAAATAACCATAAGAATGAAGAATAAAAACAAGAAGAAGATTTGATTCATACATCGTTTTGTTCTTCATTTCAATTCATTTTCTTTTGGGATTCATTTATTTATTGGTGGGAATAAGATTACAATAAGGTAATTAAGGCGAGCAACTTCTTCTTAAGCCCTTTTATAAAGATTAATGGAATCTAAAGATATGTTTTTTCATTTTTATTTTTTCTTTCCTCTTTTCCTTTTTTTTTTTTTTTTTTTTTTTTTTTTTTTTTTTTTTTTTTTTTTTTTTTTTAAATTGAAGTTACAGGAAATACAGAAATGAACTACAGAAAAACTTCATGCTTTGGTTTAACAAGATATTAGCAAAGAGCGAGTATACAAAGTACATAAATAATAAATGTAAGAAGATATATCATAGACAAACACTCACGCATACATAAATATATTATTGGTGGGTGTTCCGCTTGAAGACTATTTACCTTACTCTATTGGTGTAACATAAATCTTTGAATATTTGTCTTCTAGGAAAACTGTATATTATATTTTATCAGGAGAATATGAATAGGAATTATGTACTTATATCAATGGAAGGATCAAGTCTTCAAAGGAGACCGTTGTAAGATAATAAAATAAGTTCCATTCAAATGAGGTCATAGATCCCAATATTGTGTATGACATGTAGTACATACGAATTCTATTTACTGGACATCCTCAATTAGCATTTTGAAGTTTTTTCAGGTGACGTAGTCACGTCAAGTCTGGAATTTGATGTTCATTTTTTGTGAGAGTTGTATTATAAATTTCACACTATGGCTGTTATTATGTCATAAAGTAATTATGTGTAAGTCTTGAATGGCCAAAAAGGCAAGGAAAAACAACATCATCTCTTCGATTGCCAGACAAACTGGATAGTCATTCTTTTATTGTACGTTTTATTGAGCACAATTTATTTTATGGCAGTCGAATCCATGAGTTTTGGTACAATAATGTTATAAACATTCTTGTTCTGACTGCCCAGCCCTGAAGAGGTCGAAACTTCAACGTTTAAATGTTCAGTTGTAGCCTGAGAGTCTGCCAATGAACCTTTTCCTAAGTATTCATGCCCAGGTGGCTAGTGAATGTTAATGTGTCTGTTTGTATGTGAGGTTGTCATAAAAAATGTTTTAATAGTAGATGATGTATTTGTCGGCAAGAACTTCAAGCGCACTGATAGATTCCTTGTAAAGTATAATGCCCATAGTATCTGTTATGGGTATGTTTTCCAGATCGATAAGTATACTGTAGAGCTTGATGTCAATAACGTTTTATATTTTTAGCTTGAATTTTTGTTTAACAATCTATCTAATAGCTATAAACCTTTACCTAGTTGAGGAAGCCAGGGGTGTAGCCAAGTATGTACAGGTATGGTGTCTGTGAGAGGATTCCACTCGTCGGCTGTATGCTGGATTCTAGGCATTATCAGTTGCTGAAGGATGTTATCTAGTATCCAAGATGGTATCAAGCTTTGCCAGGTTTGGAGGAGTTCTATCATTGCCTCCGGTGATTTCACATTCCATGCACTAGGAGAGAAAAAAAATTTGGCAATAAAAATATTTCATTTTCCTGCTTATGACACCATAGTCAGATCATAAAAATTAATATCTTTGCGTAGTCCTGTATCTTATTTAATTACATATTGATATCGGCGTATAATTGATGCCATTTCAGAAAATTACATACGCTTTACAAAAACAGTTAGGAAAGGACATTGATTGCATAGATTCAGAATGTCTAAAAAGAGAAAAATTTGGGGGCGCCCAAAATCGTCTATAGATTAATTTCAAGAAAATTCTATGCAAAGATAAATTACTATAAAACAAAGGAATATCCAATAGTTTGGCTTAAATGAATGGGAATTACTAATATGGACAGGCAAATTTGAATTATTATTTAAGGCTAATAAAATTACAGCGATTTTCTTGAAGAGATAAATTATTTAGCATTTACAAATCAACCACTGGTTCACACATGGTTGGTACTGCCGAGGGTAAGGAAAAACTTAACAACAATGTTCTCTCTGACCACAAAGTCCAAGTTCCTTTAACCCATTTGAGACTGATTGCCACTTTCGTGACAACGAGCCGGCATACACATTGACCTGATAGCCACTTTTGTGACAAGGTTCTTTTTTTCGCTTTGGGAGTGAACTGCTGTGACAGCTGTTCGTGATATCTAACTGGAAGTTTCTTAAGATATAGTCACTTTAGTATCTGCTAGAGTTTACAAAAATCCAATTTGAGCCTATTAAATAGACCTTTTCCCTCTGCTCTCCGGTCCATTTATGTATTTCTGATCTCTCTGAAAGGTCTCATTTGTGTCTTACCAGCTGATGTGTATATAGCGATCATCTTCCGAAGATATTATACCAACACTGAAATATCCGACAATGTTATTTTCAGAAAAAAATAATTTCATTTTTAGCATAAATATGCTTTCGTGGTGACAAAAAAGTGTCCGCTGGCGTTCGCGCATGCGCAGTGGCCATGTACAAAAAAGATGACTGTATGTTATACAGTACATTACATAGGTTTACGGGTGGACCTAGCGTTACAAAAAAGTGCCACAAGACGGTGTCCGCTGGCGTTTGTGCATGCGTGGTAGCCATGCACGAAAAATAAGACTTTACGTTATACAGTACATTACATAGGTTTTTCGGATGGATCTAAAGCATATTTATGTTCCTGAATTTGAGCAGAGGGCTCTAAACAAAGTATTTTTTTTTTATTTTTTTTTATTTTTTAAGTAAAAACCATATTTCAAAATAAAATAAAAAATTAATTTCGTTTAGAGCCTTCTGCTAAAATTCAGGAACATAAATATGCTTTAGGTCCACCCGACAAACCTATGTAATGTACTATGAAACATACAGTCTTCTTTTTCGTACATGGCCACTCCGCATGCGCGAATGCCAGCAGACACTTTTTTGTAACTTTTTTTCCCAGTTTAGTAATTGCTAAAGCATATTTATGCTAAAAGTCTTTAAAACTACCATTGTCTGTCCCTTAGCCGAGAATAAGAAAACGGTAACAGGCAAATTTATACAGAAAGAAATAACAAAAGCTTATTAGGCGAAATGAGAAGAGACAAGCGGTAGAGGCTATTTTAATACTGTCCTGGTACCAGGAGAGTGAAACAATCTCCACTCCAAGGTCATCTAAGGTCGTGCAGGCTGCCATCGCATAAGGATTAAAAACCTCACATTATACAAATAAAGTAAAAGTAGGAGCAAAATATTTGTTATCCTTTCTGAAATAAAATCAAGAGCTCAAAATACGACATTCACATATATGTTATAACACAATTGGAATTGATACAAACTTAACGGCAATCCTAATACAAGGCATCCAAGCATCCCAAAGGAGGCGATGGTAGGGATCCAGGAATGTAGGCGCAGCCAAAGGTCCTGATGATTGGCCTTTGTCGAGGATTCGTCTCCAACGTACTAGTATATCCGCTGGTCTTGCAGGTTCCACGAGAGGGTCCCAGTTAGCGAGTTCAGTCTTCAAGAGTGGCCTCACAAGAGCAGGAGCGAGTGATGCAAGATCATACATCACATATTCGGCCATGTACTTCTCCTGAAAATACAGAACATTATTTCACTTAAAGTCACTGATATAGATTTGATATGCAGGGCTGTGGTTTGTATGGCAAAATATCAAGTTTATATTAGCCCTTTCTGTCTACTTGTAAGTGATGAGAATTCGTTTTTTAATGAAGAACTTTTTAAAGGTAGGTACACGGAATATTTTGGCAAAATAATGACTTCTATAAAGTTTAGTATGAAAAGAAATGTTTGATTTAAAAATGGATGTCAGATTTGTTTTTAGGACATTAAAAAAACCCTATATTAAAATTTTGAGAAGATTCCAAAAATAAAATAAAAAAATATTTTAAATTTCACTAAGGCTAACCCTTAAAATGTTGTAAACGATTCAAAAATCCTAACATACTTCAAAGAAAATTTAACCGATTCAAACCAAATTTAGACGGTCAATAAAGAAAAATAACTAGTTTTTCTAATTTGGGTACTCAGAACCTATTGATTTGAAAATTCTTCCAGACGTTTGATATTCACCTAAACGAAGATATTAAAATTTTGATAGTGTTGGAGTTAGGGAAGTACTAGAAAAAAATGTTTTATTAACAAGCATGGAAAGTTATGGGATCTTCGCATATTTTCTTAAATATCTCGAAAACAGTTGGAAAATTGTAGTAAGTGGAAGGTGACCATTTGAAAGCTACTAAATTCTGTACAAAAAAAATTCTGAAGTCATTTTCAATGGGACGATGTTAATAAGTGCCTAGAACTGGCGGTTTTGTTTATTGTGTGGCAGTGGAGTTTCCTAGCCTTGTCTAGTGAATTTGAGCTTTTGAAGGATTTTAATGAGCTTGGTGAATGGGATCGCCAAGCTAAAATATTCTTTTTCTCTATGATTTCCTTTAAAAAGTTACAGATTTTCTTCCAATCAGGGTATTTCTACGTTTCGGGAATCAACCTTATATGCAAAAAAGTTTTAATTTGATATTTATTTTGAGAACTATTTCTTACGAGTTTCATCTGAGATAATACAATAGTCATTTATATGGTCAGAAAAAGGAAGCTCTTTTCTTTACAAAGAGCCCACGGACATAAAAATGGGATTATCTCAAGGCGAGATATTTAATTATAAAATGTCACATAAAGTTTTTGCTTACAAATTTTTAGTCTCTTCCTGACAGGAAAAAAATTATTATTTTTTGTTTTCAATGATATTTACCACACTAGGGTTTCTTGGGGTACTGATTTTTAATCTGCTATTATTTTTGTAGCAAAAAAAATGTATAATAGTAGTTTACTTAAAAACGTAAGCATATTTTTGAATTTATTTGACAAAACATACATTATTGTCCAACGATTGTATTTTCTCTTTAATTTATTCTCTAAAACAAATGAATTGGTGAAAGATTCATGCCAATATCATTGTCTAAACTCGATATATAAAATAAAGCATTTTCGACCCATTTTATTTTATTTCTCAGTTTTTAAGGCGCATTGGACAGAACGCTCGGGCACATGACGACTACTTTTTGAAGCAGAATCACCAGGAAAAAAATGGGCCAAATCGGTGGCCTCACCACTGTAAACTCCCCTTGTTAGTACAATTGGGACGTATTAATAATATAGTGAGTATTTAAGCCCCTGAAGAGGCACCTAAAGCAGTGTGAAACATGTAGAGCTGTGATTTTAATAAATTAATTGTAATTCTGTTTTTATTTTGATTGGTTTTCTGAACGGCTTGTATTTGATGATATAAACTATGTCAAAAAAAAAGTTAATCTAAGAAAGAAACCACAATAACATTCCCCTCAATTATCAATACACAGGATTTATTCAGGGAGAGAATGAAAATCGTACCTGTAGCTCTTCATATGAAGCTGCCATCTCCTTCAGCGTAAGTCTTTCATTATTAGAAGTGAGGTGTTCTAAAACGTTTAGGACGTGCTGCAGCCCATTGATAATAGCTTCTTCATTATCAGTAACTTTTTGTAAATTGCTCACTTCATTTTCGAGGCTAACTATTCTATCCTCATTGTAGCGCAGGGCACGATCACTCTGAACGATATCCTGTAAAACAAGTGAAACACATTAATGGGTATCTTACCAGAAATACGAATGATAAATCTGGTATTTTTAGAAAATGAATATTTAAAAATGTTCTTTTTTTTTTCTTTGCATACAACTCATTATGGAGGCCCGATGGCTGTGAGTGCTAAGGCATATATACAGCACACCTAAGGTCGTGGATTTGATTCCCAATAGGGGTGATGGCTTTTCAAAAAAATAAAAATAAAATATATCAGCTCTATCCTGGCTAGAAAAGGGTGGAAACGGGTAGATACACTGTTCTGAGATTATTTGTCAATAATAAATGGACGTTAAAATTTAAATAAATAAATGTAATTCATTAAGCCAGGGCAAAATGAATTTTATTTATTATAAAATATTTATGAAAATGCTTTTTTTCAATCTGTTGTAAAATATATCTCCAGATCTACTGAGCCAGTATTGTAGAAATTTACACATATTCTTTGTAATATTATCTGGAGGCCTGATGCCCACAAGTGCTAAGGTGTGAGCATTCCGGGACTAAGGTCTTGGATTAAACAAATATAGATAAATAATAGAGCAACATTTTGAGGGAAATATTTCCGATGGTTTCACCATTCGCAAACTCCCACCTCAAGGAACAACACGCTAATTAAAACTCAACAAAAACTGATTATGTCTTATTTAGGGCCAGAGAAGACTTTCAGAGGTCAGGCAAGGGAGGTAGGGTTTAATATTTATCAATACTGAGCCAAAGCTAAGGCTAAAAACAATTTAAGCTATAGCTGGTTCAAAAAGATGGTTAAGTTGGAGGGAGAAGGGCATGACCTATATTCCCTGAGGTAGGAATTCTCTCTGTTATAACCTTATCACTAGGAAGTTCAAAACATTTTTAGTCCTAGCTTTGACTAAGTATTCATAAATATTAGATACAATTTCCTTTGTCTGACATCTCAAAGCCTTCCCTAGTCTTAAAAGAGAAATCACCAGTTTTTATAATGTTTCAAATATCGTGTTGTTTCTTGAAATGGGAGTTTTCAAATGTTGAAACCATCGGGAATATTTCCCTCAAAATTTCACACATGCAGAATTGAACTTTTCCATATATCTGGACAGGCTTCTGTAAATAAGCAGTACATTATTGAATTAAAATAAATTTCTGGGTGAAATTCTCACCCAGCAATTTATTTTAATTCAATTAAAAATTTCTATTTACATGTAATACATGTTTAAGATATATACTGGCATAAACTATCTAGTTTAAATTATCGAAAACGTATTTATTCCAGAAGAAATTTATCTGATAAGATTACCTGCTCGCACATATCAACGAGGAGATTGAGATTATGCTGAAGCTCAGGAAGTTGAAAATTTTTGAATTCTTTCTCCTTCTTCATTTCCCATTCATCAGTTGGTTTCTTTGTTCCAGAAATAGCATGGTAACCGGACAAAACTCTTTGCTCAGGACCAGTCATGTCAATTACTTTCACTTTGGTCAGCTCACTACAAAGAAAAAGAATGAGCAAGCTTTCATTAACAGCTTTTATTAAACCAAAACCTCACCGCTGGTGAAATATGCTGGAATGTAGTAGGAGATGAAATCATTGAATTTATATTCAAATTTATGGCAATAATACTTGATTTTTTCATACCATTTTTATTAGCTACAGATACAGCTCATTAGACGTTCTCCATAAGGCACAATAAAAAACAACAATTAAAAAAAACTAGATATTTATTGTGTTGTAGTGTGTTATTTGTTGTATCCACAAATTAAATCGGGCTCCAATGAAGCAGCAAAAAAAAAAACAAAAAAAAAAACAAAAAACAAACACAACAAGGTCAAAAGTGTTACAAAACTGTAGTCTACTTAATAATTAGTCATAAGAGCTAAAGTAACAATATTATGGATGATGACATTGAATATCCATAAAATTTCCCGCGACAGATAAAGAAACCTGTAGTCTAGGCAATAACAGTAAGAATCAAATAAATGGGCGATGGCATTATGTATATGTAAAATTGTCGGCCCCGCTCGTGGAACAATCTAAACGACATCTATACCCAAAATATGTCGAGTGTATTCCTTAAGCAGTTAAGATGTCAATATTTCCACAAAATATTGACAAAAGTTCATAATACAAAGAGAAAGAAGAAAATGAAGGCATTCTAAGACTTAAGACTAAAGTGATTTTGAATGTAGAAGTGATAAAGCAGAGCGAACTGCTAATATCAGTGGTTCCTACAGACTCACTCGGACAGTATAACTGATGGAATTTTGATTAATATAAATAATGTCTCTATAATAATTTAGACTTACTTAAATTCTCTTTTTCTTACAGGCCCTTGAAGACTCTGATCTAACACATCCTCAATGCTCTTATAAACATATTTTGCGGATTTTGTCTTGCTTCCATCTGATTTTCTCCATTGAGAAACTTTATCGCCTTCCTTTGAATCTTTTTTTCCTTCTGCTTTTATTTCAGCAATTTTCTGTGCTTTTTCTGGACCATAAGCACCTAAAATTGAAATAAAATTAATAGAAAGTATTAAATTATTACTCAACTAAGTATTGAAAGCAAGTAGCTTGATTTCTGCATATAAATATAGCCTCAAGAAAAAAAGTTAGAACTATAATAGTCAATTATTTTTCCATCGAAGCCAAAATAAGGTTCTTACCAATAGCACCTCGCCCTTTCCTAAGTTTTGCTTCAATAGGAGCTTGGATACCCTGCAAGTCCTTTCCAAGACCTTTCCCAGGTTGATAACCCATCTGAAAAACAAAAAAATGTACATAAATCATAAATACAAAAGCTCATATTTATAAAAATAAAGTTTTAAACACTGAAATTTAATATTTATATTTTCTTTTAGAGAGTTTTTAGAACATAAATGATTCAGGCAAATTTAAGTTAAGAAACAGTGTGTAAAAGATACCTGTAGTAGCAATTTTGCTCCGATTCCTTTAGTATGTTTTTCCCAAGTTCCTACCCCTCGCTGTGATAATACGGGATTAAACTTTCCTTGATTTCGCTTTCTTCGGAGGCCAGCAATTTCATCGGTAATTCCTGCTAAGATGTCATTCTTGAATGAAGACATTCGAGGTTCATCGTCACTGCTGAAAATGATAATGTTAATAAAAATATTCTTCATTTGCACATAAATTAATTAGATGATAATTTTATTCATACATTAATTTCTTCTCCTCGGTAAAAAAGCCTGACTTGTATGCAATGCTTATATCTGCTCCAATTTGGAGAGAGTGGAATAGAAACTCTTAATATTTCAATGGAACAAAACCAATTAAAAAATTTATCAATTTTTCAAGGACTGTTAAACAAACTGAGGTGGTCCTATTGCAATTTATGCTGGAAACTATTTTGTAGAAAATTTGTTTAGCATTCAATTATAGCCCCATCAGGTAGACAGAAAAGTTCAATTTCGAATGCGCAAAATTTTTAGGGGTTTCCGCCATTAGCAAACTCCCATTTCAAGGAACTAAAAAAAAATACGTGAAACATTATAAAAACAGATTATGTCTCATTTAACACTAGGGAAGGCTTTAAGAGGTCAGACAAATGAAATAGTGTCTAATATTTATCAATAATTAGCCAAAGCTAAGGCTAAACACGTTTTAAACCTCCTAGTGATAAGGTTATAACAGAGAATTTTTACCGCCAATTTCCTGCACGGAGAATATAGGCCATGTCCTTTTTCCTCTAACTAAACCATCTATTTGAACAGACTATAGCTTAAATTGCTTTTAGCCTTAGCTTTGGCTAAGAATTGATAAATATTAAACACTATCTCCCTTGCCTGACCTCTCAAAGCCTTCCCTGCTCTTAAACGGGACATAATCAGTTTTTATTGAGTTTAAACTACCTTGTTGTTCATTGTAATGGAAATGCAAATGGCGGAACTGTCAGGAATATTTCCCTCAGAATTTCGTGCATGTGCGATTAGAATTATTCCATCTAACTGAACTGGCTATACCTTATAATTAGCATGATTTCAATCATGTTTTTCAGATAGTTTAGAAAATATGCAAAGAGTATAAAACTTCTCCAAAAGTATAAACAATTTGAATTTGATACTTTGAATGAAGGTCTGACGTGTGGAAAAATGTTTAAATCAGTCTGTTTGTTTTGAGGATTCCTTGTAGTTTTCAACCTTCCTCAAGAAAAGTATATAGATATGACACTAAAAGTGGTTTTATTTATTTATTTTAGTTAACTCGCAACTATGGCGACTTAACAGCTTTAACATAATAGATACGACAAGTTAGTACAAATGTACATAGTGGACATGGTTCTTGTCATTTGTAAAAGTTAACTTCACATTTTCTACAAATTCTCACACAGTTGTATTTATATTTATTTCATGTGTGGGGGGATTATAATAATAGTAACTAAAAAATAAATAAATAGCGAATTAAAATAAAGAAAACAAAAATAAAGAAAATAATAAAAAATTAAATAGAGTAATTACATAAATGGGGTTCAGATTAAGTCATAAATGTTTTCTCTTTTAAGATATTCCAATAACTGTCCTATGTAGTGACTGTCATCTGTAAGTAGTTGATGCATGTTGTGTGGAAGGATATCATTTTGTCTCAGTCTACAGTCTGTGAGGATGTGTTTAATGGTGAGAGTTGTATTACAATACAAAGTAAATGTAAAAGTGGTTTTATTCAAGTCCTCACATCAAAATAATAATAAAAAGTTACATGAAAACCTACTAATGTAAAATTGTAGGCACTATTAAGGCAAATCTTTCGAAAAAAAAAAGACTATCATTTTGATGGGCAGATTCTGCAGGTCATGACGGATATGATCTTTTGTTTCAGACAAAGTACTTTTGTTCCAAATTTCATTAACCATTTTCAGAATTTTCTTGAATAAAATTACAATGACTGATAGATTTATTTTGTATTGTTTTTCAAGGAATTATATTCCAGTTAACCCATTTGAGACTAATAGCCACTTTCATGACAACGGGCCGGCATGGCCCATGGATTGAAAGCCTCTTTTTTGACAAGGGAATTGTTTCGCTTCAGGACTGAAAGCCACAGCTCTCTGAGAGCTTTTTGTGATATTTAATGGTACATTTTGTAAGCTCTTGTCAGTCTTGTATCGGCTAGAGTTCATAAAATGCAGTTTGAGCATATTGAATGGGATTTCCCCCTGCTACCCTTTGCATAGTTCGGTTTTCTCTGAAGGGCCTTATTTGTGTCTTACCAGTTATGTAGATTATGTTGATAGAGATTATGTTCCATAGATAACCAAGCTGAGATATTTTACTTGATATTATTTTTTTTTTTTTTTAATTATTTCAAAATATTTTTTAAAAATAAAAAAAAAAGTTTTGAAGCCAGGCATTGACTGGTCTGTAGCCCAGAATGAGAAAATGATCAGAAAACTAAATAAATAAATAAAAAAAAGTGTAGTAGGAGAAATGAGAAGAGATGGACGGTGGAGGCTCTGCTATTTTAATGATGTCCTGTGGAACCCGATAGGTGAAACAGGCTCTCCTCCACAGGCATGTGCCATCTCGTAAAAGTTAATGTGAAGTAAGGGCAGTTCAAGCCTTTTAAACTAATAAAATAACTTTCTTAAATGAAAATTGGATATTCAAAGCAATCGTATGCAATAAAATAAATTAGAGAAAAAAGAGTGAGATAAAGAAATTACTGTCAATCAAAAAATATTGATAGGATTTTCCCTACCTAGAACTTGAACCATGTAGTTGGTTCTTTGTTTCTTCGTCATTATCATCATCCTCTTCTTTTTCTTCTTCTTTTTTCTTACCTGCTTGTTGAACACCTCCGGCGACAAAGCCAATTGGTGCAGCATAGTTCTTAGGCTTTTTTGACCCTCTGAAAGATGGCCTTCCTTCTCCACCGTCATCATCACTGTCTTCATCCTTTGCCCATATTCCTAAAAAAAAAAGAAAATATGAATAACATCATAAGCGTATTAGTTTCAAAGTTTTAAATTGAAACATTAAAAAGTCCAAACTCGCAAGAACGGTGTCATCTTAGCGCGGTTCTGATCATATCCTTAGTGTCGTAAGTAATGGAATTGAAGCAGTTATTGGTTTTATTATGTAATATATATAAAATATATAATCTCAAAGAGAAGGAAGATTAAGATGACACCAAAAGGTAACAAATAGTATCCTAAACCGAAATTACTCCATCCTCTGTCTCAACGTTCACTCTTGAAGACACTATAACACTGTTTCTCATTGACTTACATATTTTTACTAAAATACTCATTTTACTGTTGAAGCCAATTAACCCTTTTTTGCCGAGAATTAAACATTTTTGAGAAATTAAAATATTTTATGAAATTCTTTTAATATTAACTTCTATGAATTCAGGAAAAATAGTTTTCAAAATATTGGGGGGGGGAGAGGGGGGTTTATATGGGGTGTTACATATATGTCACAGTCGGCGGAAATGGGTTAAAAAACACAACCAATTCCCAAATATAAAGTTCGGTAAACAGAGACAAGACCCTGTTTACAAGAACAAAACTAACAGTTTTGAAGTTTTAAGGACTTACTTCTCCGATTGACATTGCCCCATCGAAAATTCCATTCGAACCTTTTTTGTGGAGAATTTAATATGCTTTCGAATAGTGACCTTCTTCCACTTACCACAATTTCTCATGCATTTTTGAAATATTTATGAAAATATACAAAGATTCAAAAACTTTCATGTCTATTAATATAAAAATTGTTTTCAAATACTTTTTTAACTCCAAACGCAACCAAAATTTTAATATCTTAGATGAGGTGAACATCAAAAATCTAGAACAAGTTCCAACTGAATCGATCGCTTTTGAATACCCAAACTAAAAATTGATTTAGAAAAGTCGAATCAATTTTTCTCATAAACGGTTACAAATATTGCCTCAAAAATGGTTCCATTCCTTATCCCACATTAAGAAACCTATAAAATGAGTACCTGCAAGTATATAAACTCGAAAACGTAAGCGTTATGATTTTTTTCACTCCAAAAACCATGTTCTGGTAGACGGATTCTGCTGGTTAATGAAATTTACCTTTTAAATTAGATGACAAATTTGTGTACCAAATTTTATTAAACTCAAACCATTTTTGAGCCGGCGATATAGCAAACAGACAAGAAGAAATAAACAAATTTGATCCACTGTTATTTTTGTGATCGATGGATTCTGGAACATGAAATTTTGTAATCAGCACTTCCGGATTACGTCATGAGGTCAACCTCATAAGTGAGGCAGGGAAGAATTGCATTAAAAGGTTTCTACATATTAGCAAATACATCAGTTTCATATCTTTCCAAAGAGAATTATTTTGAAACACATATTATCATTTTGTTCACAGATAATTTAAAACTTGCCGATCATCTCAATATATTCTTTTTGGTACAACTATAAGAAATGCTTTTATGGCTCTTAGTAACTCAGTTCTTTCATATTTTACCAGAAATAATGTCTTATCTATTATACGACCTCACAGTTTACAATTCTCTTATCACATTTCAAAATTGATGAATTATGTTTTACAAATAGAAACACTATGAGTGGAGGGAGTACCACAGTGATAGGGTTTTAGAAGCATCTTTTGAGAAGGTAAATAGTCTTTTTTGTAGCCAGCACTAAATCAGTTGCCAAAAATGCTTTTAAAATTGTTTAAAGAGAATATTGAGTCAAGAATTATAATAGTGTTTTATTTTGGGGAAAGGATACACAGGTATCATACATATTCCAATAATACAGTTTTCCCATTACACTGTAAATAACTCGGAAAACTTAGTAGACCCCATTAACGGAGCTCACATAGCAGAGGGAGTCGAAGCAAGCACATATTGCCGTTCCAGAAGAACAGTGAGGTAAATGAAAAGACAGGAGAGTAAAAAAAAAGGATTTGCAGTTGTATAAAACGTATAATTGAAAAGGGTGTAAGTGCCAGAAAATAATGGTGTATTGAGTGTATGTAGAATATATACTTTACTTTCATTTACCAGGGATTAGAATCACTCTAATTTCAGCCTTTATGCGCAGTTACGTCACTGTTTCTCTAAAAATTGTTTATTGTTTTAGAAGACAAGTTTTCTGTCTGTTGTTCTGTTGAATTTTCACAGGCGGTCTTGAGTAGAACTATGTATATGGGATGTGTTTCTGATATTTTCTACGGACCTATTTTCATTTAACACACTTTTCCAGTTACATCATTGTTCTTCCAGAACAACAATATGATGTAACCACAAGGAGTTTAATACAAGAAGGAACATGTTCGATTCTTATTTGAATCAGTTCATGTCGAGGAAAAAGTCAGTTTCCAAAGGAAGTAATCTATACCAGCAAATATTGGATGAAGTTAGGGTATTCTGGTCTCCAGAAGCATACATAAACTTGTATTCTTTTGGGTTTATGTTTTCCTTAAAATAAAATAAAAAAACTGATGTAGTTATAGATACCATTCTTTAAATTTAGATAGCTTTCTTTCACAACAAATTAGCAGTATAGGGAAAAAAATTCAGTTACTTGATTCATAGAAAAATGTTGAGAATAGACGTGAGATCATATAATACAAATCAAAAGGGACAGAGGCAAACCATTGATACAAGTAATCAATGGTTGGTGATCAAGTTATTTGTTTGTCTACAGATCTGGATTTTTTCTAGGCCACTACATTTTAAGATCCTTAATTAAAATTGCAATATATTTATTGATTAACTCAATGACACAATTGTAAAAGCTCTTAAATTCTAAAACACATCTATAAAATCTAACTTTCCCAAATACCCTTGAAGCAGTTAAAATTGTTTTTATTTTCAATAAAAAGATTTTTTTTTCGTAAGAAAAAAAGGAAGAAGTTTTATCTAAAGTTAATGTTATCAATCTTACCATAAATTTGTTGGTTCTTAGTGTTTCTTCTGGGCCTGTTGATGTTGAATTCATTTTCTAAGTCATAATCAGTGATTTCAAATGGTTCATATTCATTGTCAGACATTATGCTTAAATATTGGTGAAATTATTAATTAATAAATTAGAAAAATATCTTTGCACTAAACTATATCACAAATTACTAAGAGAATTGTAATGAATAGTAAACAAACATTGGAACCATCATAACCTCTTTAGTTAAATCGTTCACGAGTCGTTCAAATTTACACAATGAAGTAGAAAACCAGCTTATTACAGAATTAACTTTATTAGTAATTTAAAAGCGACTAATGGAATAATTATTTTAGAAATTATGATTTAGGTGTCTCGTGATGATCCTGCCTATATGAAGTCGATGCGTTTTTAATGTAGCACTTTCTGCCATATTTAAAATAATTTTTTTTCTTATTTTATCATAATGAGCTAAAATATAATTTGTCGAACGATAACTTATTTAATTAAAATAAATTAGGAATAAAACATACTAACTGATACATCTAAAGAGCTTGTCATTAGATGAATTGCCACGTTATGACGTTTATATAAAGAACGCGAGTGTAATGGGCAATGTAATCGAGAGTAAAACGGGAAATTCTTGGCTCAAAATCCAGAAAGGCGACTTCATTTTTGGGAAAAATTGTTGACTCATTTTGTTATTTGACTAATCTAAGGTGATTTGAGTTATTTTATACAAATTTTTCCATTTGCAGTGCTTTTTAACTGGGCAAGGAGGTTGTGTCCTCGCAAACGTTCTTGTCCAATAAAATAAATACATATATACAGTGGAGATGTTTGATCTGTTATTCATTCTATAGTGTGGTCGTAAACAAAAGAACAAAGAGGGGCGTGACCGGAGGGGAGGTAATTCTTCCCCCACCACCCGCTACCAACCCACGAGCCCGACGTACAGTGGGTTTTGCCGAATTCAAAAAAAGCGGAAAAATTCAATACCTCGAGAACGCATTAACATAGTAACCTGGGGCCGGTCTCATTCGAATCAGAACAAAACATTCATCATGTTCAATTGTTCAAATTGAATTTTTTAAAAACAATTAAAGAAATAATGAGGAAATTATTATTATTAGGCCTATTACTTTCCCCATATCATGATCTACCTGTATACCCAGTTACGTCAAAATCGGTCAAACGGTGTGAATTTGCTTATATCTGTCAAGTAATTCAGAAAGCAGCCGGCAGAGGCCAGCACCACAGCAATTCATAAAACAGCCGACAGGGGCCAGCACCACAGCCTGCGAGTAGATAGCTCTTATCAAAGAAAGGCCAGCGCTCCTTAGTTAGACAATGACCTAAAATAGCATTTTAGTTGGCTAAACAATAAATATGGGGTGCGAGGTTAGCTCAGTGGTAGAGCACTAATGAACTGGAGGACCAGGTTCAAAACCCGAGCGCGCACTAAAGATTTTTTCTTCTAGTGCTGCAGTTCGAGGGTTGGATTTGGGGTCCCAGATCGTCCCTAGGCTCACCCAGCCTTTAATTAATTTTATTAATAATGGGTACCTTGGGTGCTAATGATTATAGCAGTCGAAGCAGCCAAGGAGAAAATCAGGCGGCCGGAGCATAGTATTGACCACACTATCTCCCTAGTGTGCCGTATGGTCAAGAATCAGATACCTCTACAGTATCTGCCCCTCTGGGCCCTTGTGGCCTGTTACGGGACTGATAAAGAAATAAAACAATAAATATATGTAAATCACTAAGTCATTGCCATTTTTCCCAACAAATAATCTTAGCATGCAACTTACGAATATATTATAAAAAAGAGAATAACACAAGGCAATATAAGTAGCTAAAACGATTTAAAGGAGACCCGATGGCCGTGAGGGTTAAGGCGTGAGCACGTAACACTCCGTGCCAAAGGTCGTAGGTTCGATTCCCACTAGGGGTGGTGGCTTATCTTTCGAAAAAAAGAAAAGGCATCACCCCTATCCTGGCTAGAAAAGGGTGGTAACCTATAGATAACTCGTCCTAAAATTCGTAGTTAATAATAAATGGACGTTAAAATTTAAATAAATAATAAAACGATTTAATATATTTGTTTTTTAAATTAAGGAAATTTTACCTAAAGTGATATACATACATATTTGTCTACTTTGTACATAAGCTAATATTGAAATTAATTATTAAACATAATTACAATTATTATTTAATAAAATAAATTGTATACAAATTTACATACGAAATATACATGAATATTTAAAAAGGATTATTGCAAATATCCATGTTATCTTGGGAAGCATACATCCTGGCAAAACCCACCTTGATCCTTAAAGATAGTATAGAAATAATTATAATTATAATTATAATTATAATTATAGGCTGGATTTTCATGACCAACACCACGTGCCAAGCTACACCTACTTTCTGCCTATGACTTTCCCCGTATCAAAATCTACCTGTATACCCAGTTACGTGAAAATCGGTCAAACGGTGTGAATTTGTTTATATCTGTCTAGATGTAGTTCGTGAGACATCCAACAGAGGCCAGCACCAGAGCCTGCGAATAGATAGCTCTTATCAAAGAAAGGCCAGCACTCCTTAGTTAGACAGTGACTGTTGAAATAAACTTCATTACATGATTATTCTAATTATCAGGAACATCAACAAATAAATTTGAGACATTATTCAAAATGGCCGTCGATTCAAAATGGCCGTCAGAATCTGAATGGTTCAGAGTAACCAATTTTTCGTTAACAAAACTTTTGACCTTTTGACCAAATTTTGAAATTTGACTATTTTGACCTAGCCTAGGAGATTTCCCTTATCAAGACCTACCTGTGTGCCAAGTTTGGTCAAAATCGGTCAAACGGCGTAGATTTTTATAAGGAACTAACAGAAAAACAAACAAACATATATACAAACAGACAGACACGTGATTTTTATATATATAGGTTGATATATGATAAATTACTCTTTTATTTCAATAATAGACAGGCAAGGTTATTGATGGGAAATGTATATGTAGTTTCTTGTGTCTATCTGTTCAATCTGGGGCGTAGTATAATATATAATAATATATATAAACCAAAAACGGCATTCAAAAATTATTTTTTCAGTTTTAAAGCTATTGCCTTGAAAATGGTTCCATTCGTTTTCCTAGCCCAAGAACCCTATAAAACGAGTACTTACAAGCTTATGAACTCAAAAACGTAAGCGTTACGATTTTTTTTGCGCGATTTTCGGACCATTAGGGAGGCCAGAAATCCGCAAACAGACAAATATACATACATATATATATATATATATATATATATATATATATATATATATATATATATATATATATAAATATATACATATATATATACATATATATATACAAATTTGAACCACCGTTATTTTCGGTGTCTAGAGGTTCTGAAACGCGAAATTTTCTAGTCGGCACATCCGGATCGTTTCATTGTATCAACCTTATAAGCGGGGTTCCTCCCTATGGGGGGGGGGGGGAGGAACCGCGCTAAAAACCGCAAGTTCTGGGTTCACCCGATGATTAGGGATCGGCAACACAGCTGTTTTGTTGAAGATCGCGAACTAAAACAGAGATCCTGATAAATTTATTAAGGATTTTTTAGGAGGTCAAAGCCAGTTTTGGGTCGCTTATTAGAACTAGCACATCCACTAATGAAATGTGAAACTGAACTTTTTTTTTTTTTTTTTCTTTTTTTTTTTTTTGTGAATACAATAAAGTAGTATCAAATTTAGACGAACAACTTATTTTATTGGTAGTCGGAAGGGCCATGGCAAACTTTCAGGTAATAATTTATTATTTATTAACCTCTCAGTCTTATTTTTATAATCTATTATTGTTTTAATAGTTTCTCAGTGTTGCAACACCTCTACACTGGCGAGATCTATTACTTTTTACAATATTCGATTACTTCGAGTCCTGTTTAGTTAAATACCTTAAATACCCGGGTATTTATGGAATTGGGTATTTACCCTGGGTATTTACCCTGAAGAATAAATACCCGGGTATTTCAGATCACTGAGTGCCAGTGAATACTACAGAATGAGAGGAGGGGATATGAATGAGTGACGTATCCCAAGCAGAGATCTCCGTGGAGACACCACTCCCCATCCAGCAACCAAAGGCTACAGGTCGGCTCCTGTTACGTCACAAGCTTCGGGCTCGCTATCATGGACAGCTAAAGGTAGGGATCTATTATCAATATTCTTATCATACACTTGTCATTTCTTGTTTATCTTTCCATTTAGAAAAAAAAAAAACTCTCGAGAATCCATCTGCAAACATTGTAATTGATAGATAAAACATTTGAGGTATTTTTACATTGACCATTAGCAATTGAAGTGAACATGCATATTTAATTAAATTACCGAAAAGTGTGTATTCCGGAATTTATTTGTTATCATGAATATACATGAAAGACCCGATGACCGTGAGTATTAAGGCGTTTAAAACCCTCGCCTGGGGTTGTGGATTCAATTCTGAAGACCGGTGGCTTTTCTTCCAAAAAAAAAAAGTATCACCTCAAACCTGGCCAGAAAAAAATGGTAACTTGTAGAAAACCTCAGTAGTCATCAAGGGATCATTAAAATTTAAATATTATAATGTATCATAGTAAAACATTATATTTATGTGGTGGAAGATCAATAATAAAAACACATGTTTATTTTTGCTCAAAATTCTTTATTCACTGCTCTACACGTTTCTCGCCATTATGACGCCTCTTCAGGAGCATATTACTAAAAATATTTCTGGTAACACCAGTAAAACATTATAGACAGTCCATTTTGGCTATACCTTCCACCAGTTCCCACCAAATCCCATGGGCATTCTATAATTGTTTACTGAAGTGGGCAGAAATATTTTTAGTTCTAATGTCCTGAAGAGGCACCGTAATGCCGTGAAACATGTGGAGCTCAGAATAAAGGAGTTAAATCAAAAATAACCTCCTAAATGAATTTTATTATTGACCTTCCGCCAAATTTAAGTAATTCAGTAATGTTAACGACCATAATGAAGAAAATTTTATTATTTATTTTATGCACGACTAAAAATTTATTCAAAAGTTGAGAAATTAAAACTAAAATAAGAAGCGTTAGAAGGCGGGGGAATAATGGAAAAAAAATAATACAGAAAGAAAATAATTAATTAATTGTAACGCCAGATATTCATATCCCCTCCTCTCATTCTGTTAATAATTTATTAATTTTAACGCCAACTTATACATAACTTATAGATTTTTGAGACGGGTTATCTACAAGTTTCCACCCTTTTCCCACACCTTCCTTTTTTCGAAAGAAACGCCACCATTTCTGGGAGGAATCGGACCTTAACAGAAAGTTGAAAATGCTTAGATATAAATTTTAATGCCCATTTATACATAACAAATAGAATTTTAGAACGGATTATTTATAGGTTACCACCGGTTTCCAACCGGCATAGGGCTGAGCCCCCCCCCCAAAAAAAGCACATCATCCCTAGTGGGGATCGTACCCAAATTCGCTTACGCCTTAACATTTATGGCCATCAGGTCTCCAATAAAAATTATAATGTCTTATTATACAGTGTTATCTTTTCTTAATACTCATGTTTAGAAGAATTCCTTTAGGAAAAATGACATAGAAGTCATTCTGTTGAAAACTGTTTTTTCCCTAGTCGCGAGGTGTTGATGAGTCAAAATTGCCCGGTCATCAGTCAATTGGAAAATCTAGAAAACTATTTAATCTTTTCTCTGTGGGAATATCTATAGATAGAGTGACATTGATTTATAGAGAATATGATGATAGCACATTGACTTGTTGTCTCTAGAGCAGTGGATCTCGTCATCCCCGCATTTCTTTGATAATATCTCCCGATAGTCGTAGAATTAATAGCATTCTTAAACTACGTATTATGGTTTCTATGTCGGTTTTTGTATAGTTTGCTTACATTTTACTAGTAGTGTTTAGTCCAATAGTCTGGGAGACAAATGAATGTTGCATATATTATGAAATATAATTATTCGTATATATATGTTGTAGATCCTAAGTTGAAAACTGTGATGTTCTAGGTAGCAGGTAACAGCTTATAAAGTCTTCAATATTTTGTAGTCTTCAGCTATTGAAGTCAATAGTCTTCAACTATTGAATACTTTATAAGCTGTTACCTACTACCTAGAATTATTCCTATATTTATTTATTTTTTATGGGGGGGGGGGGGGAGGCGCGTTGGGCTCAGCTTTAGACGACTTGATTCTTGTTCTGGCAAACTGGCACTAAAAGTATCATCTTCTAGTGGCGTCGTTCGGGGGGGGGGGAATCATGCCCACCCAGCCTTCAAGGGTACCTGCGAAGGGGAAAATCAGGCGGTTATCTCTGTAGAGAGTCTTATTGTCAAGAATTGGGTACCTCTACAGTATCTGCCATCTGATACATGACTGATACAATTTCTATATGGTGAAGGGTATACGCATTTACCAATATACCTACGCTTATATTTTTTGAATTTTTATTTTAAATACTTAGGTATCAAATTTAATGCTATAAAGAATAAACTTCTAAGGAAAAAAAAAAATTCTTTGCCCGATAACATTTTCGAACCTTTATTTTTATTTGACGTTTTTGACCACATTATGAGCATCCCAGAAGCCAGAATTTTTCTTATGCTTATAACAAAAATATGCCACCTCAAAACTATTACAGTTTTAATTTAGATCATTTATTTTTCCACTTTTATTTTAATTTCGGAATATTTTTTAAATTTATTTATTTGTTTACTTATTAAAAATATTCCTTCGAGATATGTATGTTGGATTAGAAACAGTATATAATCTCCCTTATCCGGCGTTCTCGCATCCGTCGCTCTCTCTAATCCGGCAGTCTCCGAGAGAAATGAGTTTCTAGAAAACCTTCCCTTCCTAGCCAAACATTTTTTCGTGGTATTTAATTGAATGGAATTCAAGGAAGGGATATATGTTTTGTTTTAGTGGCAGCAACTTGTGTTTCTACTAAGCAAAGAAATGTTTCTACAAAGGCACCTGCGACTGGAACAGCTGATTTTAGCCAGATTGATTAATTGACAGAGCTGTTCTCTGTTTCTGAGGACGCCGGATTAGAGAGAGTCTACTGTACTAAATCAAGCTTGTTAATATCTAATCAATTGATTCCTTCTGAAAATGTTAAATCAAGAAGTAGTCCTTGTAACAGACAAATTACCACTTACAAGCATTGCCCTCTTCATTAGAGTCAGACTTGTTCAATCTACAACGAAGCTTACATTCATATATAAGATGTTCATAATTTTTCTATGTCTCTTGAATAGATATAGAGTCGCTGTTTTGTGTAATATTAAATCTCTGTAAGTAGCCTTCGAGCAGTAATGAGTGAATTCAATTGTGCCACTTTTCGTTATTTTGGAATTATTAAATATTTAATTTTATTATTATTATCGTTACAAACCTAAAAATCAACATAGTTGAAATTTGGGTCAATGTAAATACAATTTTACTCAAAAATTAAATTTTGGTAAAAAGTCCTACTCGCTTGGAACTATGTCATCCTAGCGCTTTTCCGTTCTTGTGGAAAGCTTTGAATATAGACAGTTAATATTCTGCCTTGGTAAGTCGTGAAAAAAGTAAACAAGTTTGAAAATGGAAAATGAAATCTAGATGAGAAGCACACATCTAAGTTTGCCGCCACAATAGGAAACTGACAGAATCCTAAGCGGAAATTACTTCTTCCGCCCTTCTCACTTTCGCTCTGGGAAAACACTATTAAAAATATATTTCCCATTCTCATAACTTGTTTTACCAAAATACTCATTTTTTAAATGCAAAAGAAAAACACTGCTTTCTCCGAATAATATCATTCAATGTCAAAAGTTGAATATGAACATTTTTTCTAAAAACTTATTAAAGTATCGAATAGGCTTTAAATTTATTACGACTTCCTCTCAGGTTTCAAGATATTTTAGAATATTTACTAATTCCAAAGAAATTATAGTTTTCCTATTTTTCTAGAAAACGATTATAAAAATGACCTTGAATTGATGCATTAGATTCCATAAGTTCAATTGCTTATATAACACTTATCTGGAAGAACTATTAATGCAAATGATTTTTTCGCGCATATTTCGACCAAAAAACATATTCCGGAGGATAGTTAACGAACTTTACTTTTCAAATCAGACAAAGAATTTTTGTTACAAATTCCATTATTATCAGATCATTTGTGGGACATCTAGAGATCATACAGACCAACATATATATATATATATATATATATATATATATATATATATATATATATATATATAGTAGACTCTCCCTAATCAGACGTCATCGGGACCGGGGTACACTCGGATTAGAGAATTTAATCAGGAGCTGTCACTTATTTATTTGAAAAACCTTATTATTTAAGGATATAATAATATGTACCATTTTTAATATTGCATATTTAAGTAAAATTTAGGTACCGAATTATAAAATAAATTCAAAATATGTAATTCCTAGCTGGAGCATTATTTACGAGTGCATATGTATGTCAAAGTTTAAAGGAATAAAAATATGTAGACAGGCGGTCCAGCCGCAGGTGCCTTAGTAGAAACATTAGTTTTCTTAGTAGACACACAAGTTCCTGCCTCTAATACGAAACATATAGGCTTTGCTTCTTTGACTTGCATTCAATGAAATACCACGAAACAAATGTTTGGCTAGCTAGGATCAGCCATTCATTCCTCTCGGAGACCGCCGGATTAGAGAAAGCGACGGATAAGAGAACGCTGGATTAGGGAGAGTCTACTATGCATATATATATATATATATATATATATATATATATATATATATATATATAAACACACATATTTGAACCACCTGTATTTTCGTAACTTATAGGGTCTGAAACCTGGATATTTCTAATCGGTAGCTCCGGATTGGGTCAAAAGTTCGACATCGTAAGCATGTTTAATTTCTATGGAGGGAGGGAGGAAACACGCTAATATTGAATACCTGTACCTGTGCTCGATAAAATTAATAAGAAAAAATAATAACAGTTCCTGCTTTTAATTTTTTCTTTCTATTATTCTAATTTATCTTCTAGCCTCTTCTATATATAATCAAGAGCTTACCAATGGGCTATTAATGCTCCTCTAACCATTAACAGCTCTTTAAATAGCCACCCATTTAATCCCGGCGCAATTGGTAGTCCCTAAGTGATTTATCAAATTGTCCAACATTTATTAATCAAGTTATTTAATTGATCAATAGCCAAATAGAAGACTCTCTTTTTTCGATTAATTTCTTTGCTCTTGAAGCAAACAATAAAATTTAAGTGGCTCAAAAAATCTTTTTCCATGATAGGGTTTTAGTACGTAGTATTTAATGTCGTTTTCTTTTCTCCTTTTGTACTAGTATATATATATATATATATATATATAAGATATGTTTTGAAGGGAAAAGATTTCCTGTCTTATTTTCTCAAATAAAAATCTTGTACGTGGAAGGGTGGCGTAAATGTGCTCGGGGAAATGATAAATTCATTTCTGAACCTAATATGAAAACAGCATTTATTGTATTAGCGGGTTTCCTCCCTTCCTGCATAGCGAGGAAACCCGTTTATGACGTCGATCTTATGTCGCAATCCGGAAGTACCGACATGAAAATTTTACGTTTCAGAACCCAAATGCCGGTGGTTCAAATTTGTATATATATGTGTATATATATATATATATATATATATATATATATATATATTTTTGTGTTCGCTCTTATTACAAAAATACCGTGTGTGATTTCAAAGGTCAAGTTCGTTAACCAGTAGAGTCCTTCCGTGGGATCATATATATATATATATATATATATATATATATATATATATATATATATACATATATATATATACATATATATATATATATATATATATACATACATATATATATATATATATATATATATATATATATATATATATATATATATATATGAAAAGAAAGAGCGGGGCGAGTAGTTGGCTCTAGTTTGAACAACGAAAAAATTCTCTGTGCAATAAAACGTATCAAGTGAAACCGATGCCTTAGGTTTTTAAAAAACAATTTGTTTATTTATTTAATTTTGCCTCTATCCATTAGGATCATTGGCAGCTGTCAATTAAAGGTAAAAACAAAATAGCAAAGGATTAAAATAAAATTATGCTAGAATAAATAATAATAGCAATTACAATAATAATAATAATACGGGGGTCTCCCGTGGTCTAATGGCTAGCGCCTTGGATTCATAAGCGAGAGATGGTGGGTTCGATTCCCAAACTCCGGCAGGAATTTTATCATCCCATGGCTCGCTGGTAAAATTCCTCGCTGCACCCTGGATGTCGGCGCTAATGACCTAGATGTAGATGCGCCGTAAAAAAAAAAAAAAAAAAAAAAAAAATACGGCGCGAATGGCCAAGATTTGTCGATGCGCCGTAAAAAATAAATAAATAAAAAAATAATAATAATAATAAAATATCACACTCCTCCAGGCTTGAGCTAGGAGGAGAGTGATACCGCTCCTGTCAATAAGTGGGCAAGAGATACACAGCAACGCATGCATTAGACTGGATACATGCATAGTGCAGTCATGCGAGTGTATTACCTGACCAACACAAGCGGATTAGATAACGTTGTTGTCCCTCTGGATACTACAAGAATCGTCTGATAATTCTTGAATATCCATTACATATCGATGGCCTAGAATGAAAATCTCGTACCTAAAAAAAAACGTTAATAACTTTTATACGTTATTAGATGGATAAGATTCTATTTGACAATCCTTGAGTGTCAAAGAAACTCTATCTTACTCGTCCTGGACTATATCGACGAAGAAGAAAACCTTGCGGGCTTCTCAGTAACCATAATATCCATCTAATTAGGTATAAAAGTTGATTAATTTTATTTTTGAGATACGAGGTTTTCATTCTAGGCCATCGATATGTATGTACTCGTACGTACATAATTATTTATTTAAGTTGGATACGAATCCCCCGAAGTAAATTCAGTCACCCGGAAATGGAGGAAACCCACCCCGATAATAAAATATTTATAATTTAGAATAATAATTATAATGAATAACTCAAATACAATAAAACATATTCATAATATATTTATTTATTTAAATTTTAACGTCCATTATCTATATATATGTTTATTTGTTACTTTGTTTATTTGTGTGATTGTTCCTTATACAAATCCACACCGTTTGACCGATTTTGACCAAACTTGGAATAATGGTAGGTCTAGATACAGGAAGTCTCGTAGGCTAAGTATAAAATTTCTACTAGCTGTCTGTCAGTATGTTTGTTCCTTATGCAAATCCACACCGTTTGACCGATTTTGACCAAACGTGGTACACGGGTAGAGCCATAGGCTAGGTTAAAATCGTCTATGACTCACTGTTCGGAGATCACGAGTTCGAAACAATGAACTCAAATTGTTACAGATTTTAATATTAATTATTTGGTTTCTAATTTATTTTTACTTTTATATATGCAGAAAGTAGGTGTAGCGTAGCACGCCGGGTAACAGCTAGTTATTAAATAAGAATTTTGGGACGGGTTATCTATTGGTTACAACCCTCTTCTAGCCAGGATAGGGCTGAAGCCTTTTCTTATTTCTTGAGAAAAGCCGCCTCCCCATTGTGGGAATCGAACCCACGACCTTTGATACGGAGTGTTAAGTGCTTACGCTGTAACACTCACGACTACCGGGCCTCAAAATAGATAATAAAGAATATATATACATATACATATATTATAATAATTTTAATGAATAATAGTTTAAAAAGTAATAAACTAAAACAAATAGAAGCTGACCCAGCAAACGTCAGCGTTTTTTTCGTTACAAAAAGTTTTGAAATATTGTAGTGTATGAGTACCGCTTATGTTTGTTTTTTTAATTAAATTATTATACTTAAGTTTTGTGTTGACAGTATTATACTAGCAGTGTAGGTTTAATATGAATGTATAAACGTGAATAATCTATATCTCTACTTTCAGCGATGATTAAAATAAAAATAAAAGTGATATAAAGTTGAACAAAGTCTGAGATAAGAGTAGAATTTTATGAATGAAGATTTAATCCGTTTGATATTGCCATATAGAAGCTGAAAAGCTAAAAGCTTCCCCCTTATCTAATCTATTTTTTCGCATAAATACTCTTTAAAGAGAGATTTTTTTTTTCAATAACATAAATATTCTCTTTATTTGAAATTTTTTTAAATGTTAAAAATGGTCGGGCGAACTAGCAACTCGGTGATTTCGGCTGTATTACTGAAGTGTTTCACAGGAACTTTAAAATGATTTAACGCACAAACAAATTAATACAACATAAAATTTCAATGTTTGTTGTTCTAAATTGTTTGCTCCTCACAAGTCTTTGTCCATGCCTTGCCAACTGGTTTCTTCAAATTCCTAGCCTATTTCTTAGTGTTACAGGTAAATTACTCGATCAATAAAGATATATCAAATTTTCCTTCAAACGAACTAATCTGAAGGCTATCCATACTGATTCTTTTATTTAATCTAAGGCGTATTTAAGGCATTCGGAATAAACTATTAATTAAATCAAACTATCAAATGTTTACAAGACAACGGGAGGTACGTCCCAAGAACTAAAATTTACATTATTGTTTTCCTAAAACCTTACCTCTCTAGGTAATGTTAGTAGCTTTTCTTGCAAGTTATACTAAATCAATCTCAGGAAAAGTGCAATAATCAGGGAACATTTTTATAATATAAGTTGTACTAAACACAATAAAATCTCTTTTATGTTATTGCCGCCGCAGTTTTTGCGGTTTGACATAAAGAAGGATAATTTTATTGATTAATGGTTCTTGAATTATGAACATTTCACATTTAACTCAAAAGCTAGAAATAAAAAAAAATACCCAAAACCTAAGCAACATTTTTTTTTTTTTTTTTTTAAAAGCATAAAATATTAAATAGGTATCTTGAAAACGGTTAACTTTTGGATACAGCAATATGGGCTTCAAGTTGTTTGTTTTGAGCAAAACCATCACCTCGCAATGGATGTGTTTCGACTTACCAGTAACCCTGTACATATTATTCTTTTTTATAACCTTCCTAAAAATTTATTATGATCTATTATTATAATATTCGATAATATGTTATTAACAAAAATTTTCTGACACTCTTCTAGTTATATTTTTATAATTCATTCATTTCCGTTGTGAATTCGCTTAATTAAATAAATAATTCATTTTTTTTTATCAGGTACACCAATTTATTTTATTATAATTTATTTTTACAAATGTATGTTATCTTCTATTATGTAAAGACATGCCTGTAATGCATCAAAATGTATGAGGCGTTAAAAATGAATACTCTACCATAGGGTTACTATGGCAGAGGGGGAAAAAAATTAGGTGGTCTCATAAAAAGTAAAGAGAATTGTTACTTTTGATGGTACAAAGTAAATTGTTATACTTAGCTATCGACCTTTACATTTGAAGAATTGTCCAATAGAAAGGGGTGCTTAATAAAGGCGAGCTTACTGACAGCAGAGGTAAGTAGACCAAGGCTGACGAGAAATGAAGGACTAGGTCAGTACTCAGCGGTATGTACCTGAGTGATATGTCAAGAGACTTCCTACGAACCTGTTTGCCATGTCCCTTAGGTGGTCTAAGGAAAATCAACATCCCAACATATATATATATATATATATATATATATATATATATATATATATATATATATATGTATATGAGTCAATATGTACCATGACGGGAACAGAAATAAATTCATGACTTTTGAAACGATAATGAAATCCGACTCACAGGATCAGTGTGCCTTGTTAGGGCGTTCCCTTTCTTATCCCAAGTGTTATTTGTAAAGCTTTAACATTGTTTATATTTTGTTTCGATTTTTCTTGTGAAATTCACAGGGAAATGATAGTGACTAAGCAGAAATCACTCTTTTTGCTTTCTCAAGTTCCCTCTAGGAAAACAAAATTAATAATTTGTTTCCCATTTATATATCTTGTTTTACTAAAATATTCATTTTACTGTTAAATTCAATTTCAAAAGCAGACAATTAAATCTCCTGTTTTATTAAAAATGGCATACATATCATTTTGTGGGGAATTTATAAAACGTTTTATTGACGACTTCCATTTATCACGATGTCAAACTGTTTTCAAGACATTTAGGTAAATGTATGAAAATCCCAGGAATCTTTTAGTTTACCCCATTTTTTTCGAAAACGGTTATAGGTTTTGAAAATGTAGTGAATTTTGTCCCTTGTGTCTAGTTATAGTGTCACCGGGAAAATCTTTTTCTACATTTTTTTCATGGTCGAATAACTGTTATCCCCTGTTGGGGTTTTCTTAATCCCATAGGCATTCATTGGCATGAAGTATTTTATTTATTATTAAAAAAAAATTGTTATTTCGCTGTTTATTTGTTTTACTGGCATATTACTTTGATCCAATGATGTTTTTTTAACAAAATATTACGTAAAATTACTGTTCATTTGCTCAAAAATATTATTTAATAAACACATAAACAAGTTTATAAACTATTTTCATGTTTTAATATATTGTTTACTATTATTATTTTCTTCATTAATTCTGAATATTTGTTTGTTTTCCGATTATCTGTTATTTTCTTAGCCAAAACCAAGCTATTCATTGACCACTTGTCACCTCGATAGCTAAGTTTTTGCATCTCAATACAAAATTTCTATGAGAAGTAGAAACAATTCCTCGGAATGTGATAAAAGCGAAGTCCTATAGTCAAATACAATGTTATTAATTTCACTAAATACTATACTAGTCTTTCATGCCATTCAAAGATCAGTGAAATTACAGTATTTTTTTATTATTAAAAGTTTTGATAAAAATGAAACAAAGCCTGCTTCACATCCTCAGACAGCAACTCATTCATCTACTTCCTCTGACATATTCCTATTAACAAATCCTATCAAGTCAATAAACGGAAACCCCTATCCAGAATTATAAATGGAATTTTAAGTGATGCCGTCATATTCACATTAGAATTAGTTCCAGTGGTAGTAAGTGTATTTCCTAACAGGATATTTTTTCTTATCCAAAGCAACTCAATTTCTTTTATATATATATATATAAACATGGGGCCTTTCTCATTCTTGTATTCTCTATAGACCATGGCGCATCTGTAACAACCTAAATATATTCAACTTGGATTTTAAGAGGGGACAAGTTAATTTTTGCGGTGATACCTTCGGAAGGCCTTATATAAAAAATAATTTATGTCTGCGTATATAAAAAATTTCCCGGTATAATTTTCTTTTTTAATGTAAAAAAATATAAAAAGTCGGAATCTCCGAAAGAATTCATGCCAGGGAACTTTCCAAGGCCCCTAAAGATTTGTAATACAATTTTATTAAATGTTACATTATTAGGAAATTCTAAAATTGATTCGTGGCTGAGGAAAATATCAAGACAAACGAAGATAGAATTCAAAATGGACATTTTTTTTTTTATCTTTTTTTTGTGTCTAAAAATTCATTTAGGCTCTTCATATTCCAGGTTTGAATAAATAAGGTTTATTTAAATAGCAAAACTACCCACTGAATTTCATATTAAGCAGTAGCGTAGTTTTCGAATATTTGCAATATTTAAACAAAATGGTGTGCACATTTGAAATATTTTTTTTTTAACAAAAAAACCAAGCATTCAAGCTTTTATAAATATTTTACCGTTTGAAAATCGGTCAATCTGGACGGTCTCAGGATTTTTTAAAATTTATTAAATTAAATTAATTAAATATATCGACAAATGCTTAACCAGATTTAAATCGCTGAACGTCATTAGAAAGAGATTTACAATGTGAAAGCTTCTTTTTGAACACTTTCTAACGCCGCGTTCTGATTTAAATTTTGGTAAAATTAGTGGAGATATTTAATTTGTTAAACACACACAAAAAAAAAATTATGTAATCAACATCTACTTTCTGGAATTTGAAGTTCTAAATGCATTTTAAGACACACACACAAAAAAAAAAAAAAAAAAAAAAAAAATATGATATAAATAGGGTCGGTCTATTTTGTACCCTATTTTTCATACTTTCTATTTTGGTCTGCCACGAACCAATTTTATTATTTTGAATAATGTAATGTTATAGAACATTTTATTGTGATATTTTTGACGCCTTTAGAATATCCCTGACAAAACAATTAAATGTTCCGGAAACTTTCCGATATTCACATAACTCAATTATTGTTATATAAGATCTTTCGAAGATAATACCGCCAACATTAGCTTCTTCTCTACATCCAATTACATTCTTCTTGTTGCACTACCGATAGCATCTCCTGGCTTGGCCGAGCTTTCGTATCAGTGTACAATCTAAATACCCCTGACTTGAGTACCTGCACCGAATTCAAGACATTCCTGGCTCAGCGGTGTACAATGTTGCTCCTCTTGGCCAAGGTTTCTGCTTGGTATTCCTGGATTGGTAGTATGAGATCTCTCTTGTGGCAAAATAGGGGGTCCAATGTTTCAAGATCAATGCAGTAAGCGAGACAACACAAACACTTGCTCATGGTGTTCTTATGATGGACAGAACTCACCATAAATTTTTTCTTGATGGTTTAAACTGAATATACAAAGTACGAATTCGTGTTCCCGTACCCTGTAAATTTATCAAAGTATTCTGTAGTGTGTGCTAAAAATAATTTGAAGTGTTGTCCTTAGTAGTTTAAGTCCTGTTTTCTTGAAATTTTCCTATCTGTCAATTAATGTTTTATTATCTATTTGTAGCATTTTGTAATTCATTCTTAAATCTTAAGATATGACACTCACGGCCACCTGAGGCCCGGTTACCGCGAGCGTGAAGGCGAGAGCACTTAACACTCCATGCCAAGGGTCGTGGGTTCGATTCCCACTAGGGGTGGTGGCTTTTATTTACAAAAAGGAAAAGGCATCAGCCCTATCCTGGCTAGAAAAGGTAACCCGTCCAAAAATTGTCAGTTAATTATGACGGACGATAAAAAGTCAAATAAATAAGGATATATATATATATATATATATATATATATATATATGCGTGTGTCTAAAGATCTAAGAATTCCAGAATATTACAATAAAATAATAAAAACATATATTATCAGTATGAAGTATTAGTTCTGTCGCTACGAAACTGGGCATTAAACATCCCCATAGTAAAAGAAAGGATAAATTCGTATATTATCGCAAGGTTGTGGTACATTTTGAAGTTCTTTGTCCGTTTTTAAAGGAATACTGGTTTAAGTATTTATGATATTGTAATTAAAATAAAAAATATCACACCATAAGCGGAAATTGCTGTTATAATTGAAGGGCTCAGTGCCAAATATGACTAATCCACAATCAGAAAATACTGATAAAATTGGATAACCAGATATCTGTTAGCTCCAAAGAAGTAAGCTAGGTAGATCTAACCATAGTTATGCTTTAATTTAGAAATAAATCCTAGGATTATGAAAACGCATAGGTAAATTTGTTTTTCATTTTATTTTTTTTGTTCAACGAGGAAAAGTGAAGTGGTTGCTCTAATTCCACAATACGTGACTTTTGTCAGGTAGGAAGACAATTTTTAAAGGTTAATAATTTATGATAATAAATACATGTTGTTCTTCACCCAATGAATCATGGTAAAAAAAGAGTTTATTTTGTCTTAAAGACAGCTCTTAGTCTCAACTCATTAAGAAATCTTGCGTTGATTTAACACTGTAGCTATGTGCTCATAAGTCGTTGCCTTCTGAAAAAATGGAGAGCATTTTTTAGACCAATTTGCTTGTTTCACTCTTTTTTTTTTTGTTTAGTGATTAACCAGTTAAATGAGTTTATCTTCTTGACAAGGATACCGTAAATTAATGTTGTTGAGTTAATTTATTAGGAAATCAAAGGTAAAATAACATCGGGTGAAATTGTGTAAATTTCGTTGTAGAACTATTCTTTCTAGGCTTTATTCCTGGTCTTCGCTTGTAAGAAATAAAAACAAAGAAGAATACAGAAAGAAACAAATATTCAATTATCTTTAAAACCGTTATGATTTGTACTTTTTTACACCACCAGCGCAACTAAAAGAATAATTTAGAATAATGATAATATTTATAACTCACCAAAAATTCCGTCGTCCAGTCTATAAAAAAAAGTTTTGACAATAATTAAATTTACCGAAATTTGGGAGTACTTATATAAAATTATGTACACACTGTACATATACTGTGTTCATCCAGTGTATATACATACACATACCAATATATATGTATATGCTTACATATGTATAAGGACATACATACTTCCGCATAAATAAACACATGTGAAAGTAAAAAATAAATAAATAAAACACATGTATTTTGTCTATTTTATAAAATCTTTATTTTGTATTTTGTTATGAATATTTATTGTATTAAAATGGTTGAGTGTTGTCTAGATCTATGGACTACCTTCAGTAAGTAGGCCGTCAAGGTAAAAGTCATTAGACTAAGAAGGAAATATAAAATGTGTGAAAACTATAAGATTGCCACATAATTTTGTGGCCAGTAATTGCTTTTTGTCTAGATTTTTTTATTTATTTATTAATTTATTTTCCCATTTCAATATTTAATTTTGTTTAATGTGTGACTGTGGCTCTCAATGAATGTAATATTGAATAATTTTTATTTTAAGTCTTTATAGTCATAGTTTCTACTAGCGGTTTTGTGGTAGTGAAGAGTTACAGGTAAATTTGTTAAAGCGTGACCGAAGGAATTAATAAAAAAATAGTTTACAAATCTATGTTCCCAATTACAATAGTAAGAAGTCAGAAATCAAAATATTAATATTTTCTTTTGTTATGTCTCTAAATTACACGAGAACAGAGCTCGGCGTGGAAAAGTACTGATATAAGGAAGTTCCTTCGAGTGGAACTTTTCTGTTCCATGAAATATGAAAAAAAAAAAAAAAAAAAAAAAAAATGTGATAAATAATATGCAAATTAGGCAACATATGAAATGTTATTCACCTTCACGTATTAATGCGAAGATTTAGAACAAGTGAAAGCACTATGTTATGATTTTGGGGTCAATGCTATCGAGAACTTAAACTCCTCTGAAGGAACCAATGTATCTTGATGTTTGCAAAAGGTTTATGATCATAATTAATTTATTTTAATGCGTGCGTCGCAATTCCAGTGGCTCTGCATCCAGCTTAGAGTAAACTGTTATTTTTTTTTTTTCTCTTTCTCAAACCAAAATAACTTTGTGAGATGCTGCTAGATTCAGCTAATAACATTATACTTAAAAATTAAAAACATTATTATTTATCTGTGTGAAATGTATTATGACATTATGAGTTCTATGAAAAGCTGTTAATTTGCCTGCCTATAATGTTTTGTTACTTATTAGGCACACAAAAATATTTTATAACTGACGTTTATAGGTAGATCTAAAAAATTGTTTTGCAGTTTTAATTCTCTTCGGCAAGTTTTTTTTTTTTTTTTTTTTTTTTTTTTTTTTGGGCTAAAGAAGGTTCCATATATATATACATACACCCTTTTTCGGAATGTGCTAAGACTGTTTTTCCTTAGGCATCCAACAACATAAATAATAAATTAAGCTTCAAATTAAAATAATAAATTAATTTTTCTGCCGATAAGTACTTACAAATATACATAACCACTCCCAACTTATTAAGCCATGCACTAAATGTATTCTATATTTATTTATGAGCTCCGCAACTTTAGGAGATTTGATCATCAAACTGGTGATTTCTGTACTTCGTCAATAATAACATAAAGTGTCATACAAAATAAATAATTAAAATTAAAATGAAATAAGTAATAAGAAAAAAATATGCGAAAATATTAAATATACCTATTACTATTAAAAAAGAAGAAAATAAAAAATAAAAAGAAAGAGAAGGGCACTGCAGCTTATAGCAATCATTTTAATATTTAATAGTTGAAAGAAGTTATATTTCTGGTTATTAATATATCTTCTTTGCTTATTTTATATATTTATAAGTTATTCCTGAATATTTTGGACCTGATATAGTACTTTTTGAATAGTTTTGTGATTATTTATTTAGCTCCATTACAGACAAATATAAATTCAGTCGGACAAATATAGACCAATATAAATTCAGTATTGTATATAATTAAGTCGAAAACATAAAATAGTCAATGTTTGCAAATAATGAGTTTGGCCTAGTTTAATAAACAATTTCCTCGGAGGGGTCACTGGACGGCCTGCTCTTGATAATTAGCATTAATAATGACATTGCGCGCAACATTGTGAGCGTATTAAATATTGCTTGAACAATATTAAATTTACCGTACAATAATAAATGTTAAATAAAAAGAAAAAAAAATACTGTTTAATTTGCCAATTACATTCCACAATAAATCAGATACGATCAACAAGTTTCTCATCATTTTTATATTTTTTCCCTTTTTGATTCCAATGAATGGAATCAAAAAGGGGGAAAAAAAATAAATGTTATGACACTGAGCTGTTTTTTTTTTGTTATCTCATAAAAGCTGCGCTTAAGCCAATAAAAATACTTAATTATGTGATATTTGGATCGTTCAGAACGCCGATTTTATGTGTCTATTATGTTTATGAATGGTATTAATTTGTATGATTATATATTTTAGGAAATCTATTATTAAACTGCACAAATGTTTAAATAAACATGCATAAAGTACTTCCGATAATAGAAAATTAATACATATAATAGTCAAAAATAAAATAAAGGACTTCAGCCATATGTATGGCTTTTTTAATTTCATGTTTGCTTATTTTTGCTCACATTTAAGTAAATAATCACATACAAGTTTAATTAAACCATTCGATTGTCAATGATTGAAAATTAATTAAATCCCTGCCTTGACTTACCAAACCAAAAAAAAAGTATAGAGTTAAAAATGAAGTTACTGACGGTGTATACTTTCCTGTGTATTTTGCAGCGGTTTAACAAGCACATTCATCGTTGGCCATTTTTAGCCATTAAAATGCTTCGGCACTTATAGATAAGCTCTAAATTATATTTAAGTTTTTCCGTTTCAAGTTTTACACATCTATTTTTGCTATTGGCATCTCATTCATTTTTTTAATGACACTTAATACGTAAATATTGAGTCATTGTTGCCTAATTAATTCTGTTCAATGTTATAGTTCGACAACAAAAAATCAACTAAAAATGATGATAATAATAAGAAAAATACAAGAGCGTATATAGTATAAATAAAATACATTAAAACAAACAAACAAAAAATTCGTTTAGAGCCTTCTGCTCAAATTCAGGAACATAAATAAGCTTAACCTATGTTACATAAATAAGTTCCACCTGATAAACCTATGTGATGTACTCTATAACAAACAGTCCTCTTTTTCGAACATGGCCACTGCGCATGCGCGAACGGCACTGCTCATGCACAAACGCCAGCGGACCCTTTTTGTGACACATAGTCTTATTTTTCTTACATTGCCACTGCGCATGCGCGAACGCTAGAGGAAACATTTTTGTGACACATCCAGTCGTCTTTTTCGTACATGGGCACTGCGCATTCGCAAACGCCAGCGGACACTTTTTTGTAACGTTTTTTTTTCAGTTTAGTCACCGCTAAAGTATATTTATGCTTAAAAGAGATATTCACAAGCACACACATGCAAAAATACAGACGCGCACACACATGTTTTTACATAAAAAAAAAAATCTCTGTAGCTCTCAAGAATATCAACACTTTACGAATTAATTCAAGCTCATCTCCAACTGTATATTTCATAGAAAGGACTATGAATGTCCATTTGGTTAGATCGGCATTGTTGGCTGCTTTGTGACTCAAGAGTCAGTGAAACTATGTTTCATAAAAATATCTTCACCAAAAATCGTTAATTCGGGTCTACTAGAATCTTTTTTAAATAAGTGAGCATGGGTGAGATTGGACGTACCATTCACTACTTAAAATTGTTCGTTCTCAATGGGAAAATATCTCAGTCTCAATGCTATTGTTCAAAATCCATTCTCCTCTCGAAAGACTTTCACTCCCTTTTTATCACTGATAGACTTTCCTGATAAAAACATCGGTTTGTTTATTACTATTGTCGCTTAATGAAGTCTTAAACTGTTCAAGATTCACAGGTCATGATACTTATCTCATGTCATTTAGATTAATAGAATTATTTATTGGGTTCGAGGCAGGTAGGTAATTACCGATATGTGAAAGAAATTATTTCACTTATTTTTAAATAGTATTATTTTCATTTTTTTTGTGCTTCTATGGTCATATATTGGCGGCCCATAAGTTTGTTTCCCTTTTTAAACATACATTGTGGAGTGAAATTCTGCAGACAATCCATTAGTACAATAATTCAACCTTCAAGATATTAATTTTATCTTCAGCACAAACACATCCTTCCTAATCATTTATCCTGAATTATTGATAAAACTGGAGAAAATGAGATCATTATCCACTGATTTCGCTGAAAAATAACTTATTACTCAAAACTCAAGCTGACAATGAAGATGAGAAAGTGTCAGTTTGTAAAATACTTTAAAACCATATAGAAGATGGCGGTTCGTGTTTTTCTTTCTTTGTCTTGGCAGAAAACAAGCCCCTTTTGTTTACAAATATGTTTTTAGTTGCTCTTAAATTCTTTGAGCTAGCTATTAATTTTAATGTTGCTCATTAAAATTTACTCTCAGCGAGACACTTGGATGTTACGTAACTCCTAACGTTGCATAAGACAGAAAATCGTGAGATTTCAATGCGATCAAAAGTGGCTAACATTATACAGCGTCAGAATCAATTTTATAAATCATTACTCCATGACCTAAAGTTATGAATTCGTTAGAGAAATGGCTGGCGTAGAAGTTTTGAATTTTTAACAAATTACTGGGCTTAGACCCAGTTTCCCTGCTCTCCGTTAAGATGCATTACGGGGTATTACCTTGTGTGATCAAAATCAGAGACATTTTCTGCAATTTATCAGAAACAAATTAATCAATATTTCTCAATTATTTATGTCAAAAGTTTTTACAACTATGGGATGTTAAAGTATAAAAAAAAAAAAAATTAATCCTTCAAAAACAAAATGGCGGCACTGTGTCCGACAACGGAAACCCTTTTTTCTCGGGCGATAGTCTGCAGGTTCAATTTTTAATCTTGAAAAAAAAATATTTTGAAAGAAGAAGGTAAAAACTAGTAAAGTGCCTTGGATTTTTAAGAAATATTAATTTCTTCGAAAATGGGGAAACATTTTTTATTTTCAATTAAACAATCGTCGAAAATTTCTCATAAAGCCGTCATAATTCAATGAATCCAAAATATCCTACCTACTTTACGACCAAATATCATTAAGAAGCTGCAGTTAAAATTTGAAGTTGATCGGGTATACACTGAAGAAGCTAGACTATGTTTTCCTTTTTAATTTATTATCTTCATTTCTTGTAATAAAGATAAAAAAAAAAAAAAAGAAAAAAAAAAAGGTTCTTAATTTTGAAATTTATTGAAGAAGGAGGACTGGTGGCAGGGAGTGTGAAAGCACATTGAAAAACCTTTCCGACACATAACATATCATATTTGATTAGTTAAGGAAGCACATAAAAAAAAATTGTGAAAATTGTTACAAGGTAATTACCCCTTAACTAAATGTAATATACCTAAAAAGAAAAAAAAAAAAAAAAAAAAAAAAAAAAATCTTGGCCAGAAAAGGATGATGACCTATTGATAACCCGTCCTGAAATTCTGAGCTAACGTGATTTTTGATAGAGCGGTCCCATTTGGAAAATTCTGTGTTTAAATGGAGTAATATCCGCTTAGGATGCTGTCAGTTTCCTGTTGTGGACCATGTTTTGCTTCGCCTATAGAATTCATTGTACATTTTCAGGTGTTTTTCATGAAAAATTAAGACAAAACATTAACTTTTCCTATCCTTAGCTTTTCAAATGTAACTAGGGATACGGAAACGCGCTAAGATTACGTAATACCTTCGAGTCAGACTTTTAAATTTATATGTATTCGATGGGGTGTCAATCATTATAATTAATAAGATTTTGATTCCACAAAAATCCTCGATTGCTTTTCTTTTTAAATCCGACAGTTAATCGGCCGAGGAGCCACTTAGCGAAGTGCAATTAACAACTGCATTCTGATTGTGTTAATGGCAGAAATTAACGCCTTTATGAAAATAGGATAGACCTGAAGGTTTTTTTTTCAACCCGCAGAACAGAGACCCACTGCTTTAAAAAAGAAACATATTTACAAAAAATATTAGTACTCTTTAAATCGAGGATTTTATTCGACGATCATGAACTCAAGACCAGGAAGAAAACCAAAATGCGAAATCCTATGGAGTTAGTTATACAAAGTGCGATTTCACGATTAAGTTTACTAGGAAAAATTCTGGCTCGAAGGAACTCGCATCATTTTAGCAAGTTTTTACGTAATTCTAATGCGTGTTGAAATTTGGAAGGCTAAGAGCTGAAATTTTTAATATTTCTACTTCATAAAACCAAAGCAAAGAGAAGTTCCTTTTTCTCTCACTGAGGTTGAAATTTATACCTGAACCTCTTTTTTAAGTTGTTGTTTTTTGTTTTTTTTTTTACTTGAAGGCAATTTGACCATGCGGGACATTGTTTTGTATCATTAAAATGTAATAATTTTGCAAAAATAATGAAAAGAAAAATTAAAAAGTAAATAAATATTAATCAATGAAAACACATAAAAGTAATCTACTACAAATAAAATATCGTCAACAATAATAAAACCAATAAGTTAATTTAGTTGTAAATAAAATCTACTTAAGTATAATAAAATGAAAGAAAATAAAACGAAGGTGGAATATTACATGTTTTAATATTGGTATTTTTTTTTCTTTTTAGTTAAGTTAATTATATTTTATAACATAATATATTATTATGCATATTTAATATTATAATATATTTTATATTAAATATTTTCCTATGTCATCAATATTTGTCCATGTTTGTTTCTCGTCAGCTCTTTTGGATTGCGACAGTGTTTTTTTCCAATAGGGAGGGAGGAGACATGCAACAAAAACCATGTTATTTTCAAAAACATTCCTTGTACCACGTTTGTCAGCAAGTGTACATAAATTTCTCTCTTATCAGATATTGAAAGTAGACACTTACAAAGATAGGTTAAGTATAACTTATATATAATTTATCATGACACGTTATTTATATTAAAAAAATATTAAATAGATTACTATTTTAATAAACATAATGAATATAATATTGTTTAATATATCTAGTTGTATTTCTTTATGAGGATTCTGCTCTGTGCCATCTTGATCTTGTGTCAACCGGTTGTTCCAAGGTCTCTGGCACCCCCTTACCGACGCACCTTTTCAGTAAAGGTTACAGTCGGCCTGATTCGTGTTTCGATTTTTTTTTTTTATATACAGACTGGACTTTGATCCAATAGCATGCGTTCCCGTTTATTTTTCATTGAAAATATCATACAAATTTTGTTAAAGTGAAATATAATAAACAGATTTGGGAAATTTTACATGCGAATGTATATAAATTTTCATTTGTGTATATTTGAAAACATTTTCAAGTCAACTTGTCGTTTCTCAGCAAATAATATCAAATGTTTAATTAACCCCATTTATATAGAAATTGGATAAATAAAAGATATTTCGGCTTCTTTAGAATCCTGGCGTTTAAATACCCATAAATATTATTTCTCGAAGCCAATTACAGCAAAACGATTTTTTTTCGTATTAATTTTGCCTAATGAATTTGAGACGAAATATTTTTGTGCGCAATTACATCAAAGTCGGTAAATTTTTGAAGACGTCAGAACGGGAGCATATATATTAGACATATTCAAATTTAAACGTCAGGTTTATTATCAAAGTCGGCAACTTCGTAGTTCAGTTCATCGAGTTGACGTCAAAAGCAAGTTTCCTTCCTGTAGGGAGTTGAACATTTAATTGTCAATTAAATTTTATTGCTTGGTAAAAATACGACTCAAAAATAATTACCAAAGTGAAAATAAGAAAGTTTCTTTATCCAAAGGAAATCGTTGACACAAATATTTATGTATTTATTTTCTAAAGCTCTGAGGCTCATTTCTGAGATTATAAATTCATGTTGCTATTTATGTAAATGTATATTGTTATTATCTACTAAATTAATACGTAATTTAATGACGGCTACCCATCACGGGACTGAAAGAGCTACACTTGTTTTCTCCCTAATTGTTGTAGTCTGACAAACCTAAATTGTTCTTAATTGGTATATTAGTCCTCTTCTATAAAAATGGAGATAAAGTAGATGTCGTATTTGAACAGTCTCGGGATGTTTTAGAATTTTTTTTACTTCTGAGAACTTAAATAATGCATGTGACTTCTTAACTTGATTTCATCCTTCGTAAGGGAAGTCATCATTAAGTCGAAATGATAATCCAGAGTTCCCAAACTTGTAAAAATAAATAGATTAATTTAAAAAAAAAATAATAATGAAGGAATAAAAATAACGAATGTGAATATGTGGCAGAAGGTCTAACTCATAAAAAAACTCTCACTTTCTACACTACTCCTTTATTATGACCTGCATGTTTCGCGTTCCTATGACGCCTCTTCAGGGGCTCTTAAAGTAATATGCAAATACAGCCTACACCACCGAGAACCTTCCGCAGGTCTAGACGTGGCCCTACCTGCGGAAGGTTCTCGGTGGTGTAGGCTATAATTATTTATTACTTTAGGAGCTCCTGAAAAGGCGTCATAGGAACGCGAAACATGCCGAGCATAATAAAAGAGTAGTGTAGAAAGTGAGTGTATTTTTATAAATAAAATTGTTTTTCTTTGTTTGTTTTAATTGCATTTAACAGTAAAGGAAGTTAAATAAATGAGATATGTGAGGCGCCTAGAATTAAAACGAGACACATCACTATTTTTAAGAATTTGAGATAACAGTTGATTTGACAAGTTCAAAATGTCCTCTATATACTGGTAAAGAAAACACAATAGATCATGCTGTTTTTTAATGCTGAAGTGGAAAATTGGCTTCAAAATAAAGCATACATCAGTGAATTTTAAAATCAAGTAAGACACTTCAAAAATAAGAATTCCTACAAAATAGATAATATAACAGATAAACTTCTCAAATTCCTCAAACATATTCTTCTGTGACACAATGTTTTAGAAAATTATGCACAGGTATAAAATTAAACAGAATACTTGTTCTGGGGGGTCTCCCGTGGTCTAATGGTTAGCGCCTTGGATTCATAAGCGGGAGATGGTGGGTTCGATCCCCACCTCCGGCAGGAATTTTCTCATCTCAAGGCTCGTTGGGAAAATTCCTCGCTGTACCCTGGATGTCGGCGCTAATGACCTAGAAGTAGATGCGCCGTAAAAAAAAAAAAAAAAAAAAAAAAAAAAAAAAAAAAAAAAAAAAAAAAAAAAAAAATACTTGTTCTGTTTTTGTTATTTTCTGAACAAATTGGTTTCAATGATGTCTCCTCTTGTTTTGATTCTAGACGCCTCATATGTCTATTACAGAGTTTTTTTACGTGCTGTTGGTATTATAAAAGGGTAGCAACCTGTTGATAGCCCGGCCTAATTGTTGATATGGCGTTAAACAAGGAAAAAAATGGAGTTTTTCTTAAGAATGTACCATCTGTCTTATTGAGACAGGTCATTTATATCTGTCTCATTCCAATCAAAGGTCTTATTTAATCATTTCATGTTGCAGCGGAGAAATTATGGACGTTTAAAATCCAAATTAAAAAAATGGTTTTTCTTTGTTTTTTTTGTTTTTTTAATGGCATTTAACAGGAAAGGATGTTAAATAAATGATAAATATGTCTATAATAGAATTTTTCTTAAAATGAACCATCTGTCTTATTGAGACAGGTCATTTATACAATATCTGTCTTATTCCAATCAAAGACCTTTTTTAATCTTCTCAAGTTGCAGCGGAGAAATTGCAATGTTTGTTTATACTATTTCAGAAGTATACAAGATTGGGAAAAGTATACAAATGATTCTAAAAATATCTTGTTATATACAAGCTTTTTATTCAGAAAAACAACAGGAGTCATGTGTCTTATCAAAACTGAAACATGTTCATTTCTAGATTACACTATCAGCTTGTAAACATAAGACGCTCTCCGTGATTGGTTGACAGCTCCCAGTGTGTTGCGTAAGACCCAGGCCAGTCCCAGACAATGCTTTCTTGGCAGCAACAAGTGCTCACTACGAGAAAGTTGGTTATCTGGGTTAAGGTGTATCGCCCTCGGAGGGGAGCCGACCTTCGGGGAAGGGCGTATGCTTTTCTGGAGATTTCCTATCAGCTTGTAAACATAAGACGCTCTCTGTGATTGGTTGACAGCTCCCTGTGTGTTGCGTAAGACCCAGGCCAGTCCCAGACAATGCTTTCTTGGCAGCAACAAGTGCTCACTACGAGAAAGTTCGTTATCTGGGTTAAGGTGTATCGCCCTCGGAGGGGAGCCGACCTTCGGGGAAGGGCGTATGCTTCTCTGGAGATTTCCTATCAGCTTGTAAACATAAGACGCTCTCCGTGATTGGTTGACAGCTCCCTATGTGTTGCGTAAGACCCAGGCCAGTCCCAGACAATGCTTTCTTGGCAGCAACAAGTGCTCACTACGAGAAAGTTCGTTATCTGGGTTAAGGTGTATCGCCCTCGGAGGGGAGCCGACCTTCGGGGAAGGGCGTATGCTTTTCTGGAGATTTCCTATCAGCTTGTAAACATAAGACGCTCTCCGTGATTGGTTAACAGCTCCCTATGTGTTGCGTAAGACCCAGGCCAGTCCCAGACAATGCTTTCTTGGCAGCAACAAGTGCTCACTACGAGAAAGTTCGTTATCTGGGTTAAGGTGTATCGCCCTCGGAGGGGAGCCGACCTTCGGGGAAGGGCGTATGCTTTTCTGGAGATTTCCTATCAGCTTGTAAACATAAGACGCTCTCCGTGATTGGTTGACAGCTCCCTATGTGTTGCGTAAGACCCAGGCCAGTCCCAGACAATGCTTTCTTGGCAGCAACAAGTGCTCACTACGAGAAAGTTCGTTATCTGGGTTAAGGTGTATCGCCCTCGGAGGGGAGCCGACCTTCGGGGAAGGGCGTATGCTTCTCTGGAGATTTCCTATCAGCTTGTAAACATAAGACGCTCTCCGTGATTGGTTGACAGCTCCCTGTGTGTTGCGTAAGACCCAGGCCAGTCCCAGACAATGCTTTCTTGGCAGCAACAAGTGCTCACTACGAGAAAGTTCGTTATCTGGGTTAAGGTGTATCGCCCTCGGAGGGGAGCCGACCTTCGGGGAAGGGCGTATGCTTTTCTGGAGATTTCGTATCAGCAGGATGACGTTTATCAGTGGCTGTCCTTTGAGGGCTTGGGAAAGGGACGGAAGGACCCCTAGAACATTCTTCAACGTAACAGCCGATTTAAAAAAAAACAAAAAAAACGACGGATCGCAGAAACTGTACCATCTTAGTACATTTCTATCTAGACTTAAATTAAAAAACAAAACAAAAAATAACGGTAAAACTAAATGCTTAATTAACGCCGGCTAACACCGTAATCCAAAAAAGCAACCTTTTAATTTTATGTGCTCTTTGATAAATTAATTTTACTGCTATATCAAATTATTTCTCAGGGAATAAAAATATCCGACTGAGGTTATCCTATTAGTAATTACAAATGTTTAAAAAACGAAAATCATTAAATATGCGTCATAAAAAACTTATCATCAAGTGTAAAAAAAAAACAAGATAATCGTACACTATTTCAAACGACGATAAAGCTGAAATTGAAAGCATTTGTTACAGAAAGCGACAGATTTATTTACCTGAATTACAAAATATATATATTATTTTTACAATGATTGTCATCTTGTTAATAAAAATGTCTTGTACCGTATGTTTTGATTATCACTTTAAAAAAAAAAAAAAATGAGAACCTTTTTCTGAGAAATCCATATTATCATATATCCTCTCTCACTCCATAGAGAGGAAACCCCCTTATGAGGTTGACCTTATGACAAAACCCGGAAGTGCCGACTACAAAATTTCACGTTTCAGACACCATGGATCACGAAAATAAGGGCGGTTCAAATTTGGCACAAAAATCTTTCGTCTAATATCAAAGGTTAAGTTCGTTAACCAGGAGAATCAATCTACTCAAATATGGTTTTTGGAGCGAAAATTGCTGCAAAAAAAAAATCGTGTCGCTTACGTTTTTGTGTTTTTATGCTTGCACATTTTACAAAGGGAATCTTTGTTAAAGAACCTTTCAAGATATCTGTAACCGATTTCCTGAAAAATTGATAAAAATGCTTTAGTAACTTATTTTCTAGTTTTTAGGTTTGAGTACTTAGAATCGTTCGATTCAGTTGAAATATTTTCTACTTGTTCGAAAATCATTTAAACTGAGGCATTTAAATTTTGGACACATTTGGAATGAAGAAAGTATTCGAAAACAAAATTTTATATAGAGTTAGAAAATGGAAAAAATATGGGTAATAGTGCTTTCCTAGAGCGAATGTTGAGTTGGCGGGGGGGGGGAGTCATTTCCGCTTAGGATATTGTCAGTTTCCTGGTGTAATGCCATAAATATTTCTTCTCTTTGGGATTTTATATTATATTTTCCAAGAAAGATCAAAAGGTGCCCATTCCTTTACTAATGGCCCTAGGGATATGGACGGAAACGCACTATAATAAGGCAGTTCCTGCGAGTCGGATTTTTTATTGTCTATATTATTTTTTAAAAACCTATTCAATTATTATATATGTAAAACTGAATTCAGCTAAAAAAAAAACTTTAATCAGATGAATTAAACCGTTCCTGAATGTCTTTTATTCATGTTACAAATTTTATTGTTTTCGTGATCCATAATTTGTAAAACTGTGCCACAATCGTAAGTGGATTTTGATTTTTAGTTTTTCTGTTGTTTTGTTTTAATCTTGTAGAATAGTTGATTCCTTTAAATCTCTACATGTTGTTTTCTTTACATATGACAACAGGACGGCATGAAAAGCGCATTAAGGTTTTTCATGTTTCGATGTGAGTCAGGTTGTTTTTCATACATGAACAAATAATGAATTATTCCATTGTTGCATTCTTGTTTGTGGTTATTGACCTACATAATATTCCTGAACAAGATCCTTTCCCATGCCATTGTGAGTTCCGTTTGGGGACAACCATGCCGGAACACTTCAGATTCTCTTCATTACCAAGCGTTAGCGCAACACACAAAATCATGAGCTTTTGCCATCTAAAGTTCCCACGACTTTCTAACCTAAAAGACATAATAACTATATAACCACAAAACGTATATTGTTTTTTAATTGTTAAAAATGCAAAGAAAAAGAATCGAATGTACAAAAAATATGGTGAATCCAGTAGTAGACTGTTAGTGGAGTTAATTTCAATTTTACATAATTGGTGACAAATTCTCTTAAATCAAAAGTGTTTATTCAGTGCACCTCATTTACAGTTATAATTATTGTATTTTTATCTCCAAAAATGGATATAAAACAAGGCCTAAAATAAAGGGTTTAATAAAGTGGCTGCTGGTGTTAAGAATTTGAAAATGGCTTGAAGGCCGAAAAATTATTTGCGAAAGTTGGAGATAGAAATAAAATACATATTTATGGTCTGAGGAAGTGATCATACAAAAGTGTTTTAATTAATGTTATAATTGAAGGGGTCTGGGCAAAATAGCGCCAAGCAACGTTTTTAACAAATCTTAACTTAAGCTGCTATATGTTGGATATTATGTGGGACTATCTGTCGATGATGCAAATGCTTCTAAAATATGACTACAAGCTCGGTATGCTACTTAATCTTCTTGCCCCTAACCACTTCAACTGATAGTCCCGCATAATATCCAACATATAGTAGCTACAGTTAAGTTTTGCTAAAAATGTAGCTTGGCACTATTTTGCCCCGACCCCTTCAATTATATTAATAAAAACTATAACTGTTATTTATGTACGATGAACTTAAACTCATTAGCAAATAAAAAATAATTGAAATAAAGAAATATTTATGTTCAACGATTTATTAGAACGTATTCATATTAATCATTAATTTAAAAAAAAAATGAATGTTAACACTTATTAAGACATTACGGCCCGGAGGAGAACCTGACAAATTAGTCTGTCTATTTTGAAACTCCTTAAATACCTTAATGACTATGAATGATTAATTGACATGGGAAAAAAACACTTCTTTATTTACCAGCAGTCATTAATCATTATTGTAGCTGTACATTCGGCCACTGGTCATTTTACTCAAACATTTGTCCTAAATAAAAATTACATAGATCCTTAAATTGAAGTGATCAGAACAGAATCATCGAAACAATATTTTTGTTTCAATGGTAAATCAATTAAGGAACACCAATGAAAGAACTTTCTGGTCCTTTTTATGCTTAATTATTTTTGCAAAGTTGATAAATTTAATTTTCTTTTATATAAAATTAAGGGAGCTAATTGAACAAACATCTTTTAAATAGCATTATTCACTTCTAAAAATCGACATTCCCTTCTAAATTACTAAGTTAGCAATAATTAACGAGCGAAAGGGTTCAAGTGATTTTGGAGGCCATAGAAAAGAAAGGTGAATACCCAGATATTCGGGAGTGAAATGCTTCTAAATGAGTTTTACAAGAACAGAGTAAATCGCCTCTGATTAGCATAATCCTTCAATTAGGAAAAAGGATTTAAAACATATTATTTAAATTATGGTGGCTGGAGTTTGTGATTTCTCACAACAAAATGCTGTTTATGGCCTCGAATAATAATGAAAGAGATGTATTCTGAGCAGGAGAAAATTCGGAAGAGTGAATGTGGGTATTACCTAAAGCAGGTATAGGCAATCTTTGACATGCTGTGGGCCAAACTTTAGTGTCCAAATACGGTTGTTGCACACATATGACCTAAAAAGTTAAAATATATTTGATTTAGTTTTTTTTTTTTTTTTAATTTATTTAAAAATGATTTAGCTCTTCTTTACAAATATAAAAAGGTAAATCTATTATATGTTCAATATTGGTCGCCTTAGTAAGGGATGAGCTTTGTATGCTGGACTCCAGCGGATGGGCCGTTTAAATCTGTTTTAGCCCAATTATAATAGGAAAGTTTACAATTAAAAAAAAAAAAAAAAATCCTTAGTGAAACATTTTCCTCTAAAGGAAATTCATTTTGATGATGAAAATTCCATTTACTAAGTAAATAAAAACCACCGGCTCACTAAATTATTTTTCACAAATTTAATTTCCCGCCAAAATCTGACATATTCGGATTTCTCACATTTTAAACTAATTATTATCGAATTTATAGCGATTAATAGTGATTTTATCATTCTTTGACCTTCAAAAAAGGTACCAGCCGATCGTTTCAAAATGTATTGGTCTCTCCCATGAATTTCTCTTAGGTCATGATCACGGCATCGTCCACTAAATACGCACGGCTTGCGTTTTAAATGCATAAACATAAATTAAATACTAGTGTATAAAAATAAATATAAATTATATAATCTTTTTTGTATCCATTTGTTCTTAGTAGATCATTAGACAATAATAATTCAACAACAATATAATCAAATTTTTTCACGCGAATATGCTGAACTACTCAACTTTAATTAATTTCGCAACAATAATAATTTCAATTTATGATAAATAATTACAACCAATATAATAATTTATTACTTCTCTTCCTGTTATTTCGAGAAATGTCCAGGACTGCTTTTGCAAGTAGGTCAAGCTTTCTGTAGGCCTTGTCATTGGTCAAAACAGATTTCATAAATACTAATCAGTCTCAATCAAGGTAAAATGAAAATTTATTTCATTATTGAGACAACTGTAAAATTACAGACTAATTAAGGATTTAACTGGTTACCTTATTTGATAATTTAAATATTATGAATTCTTTGGTGCCAATGGCCATAGCAGTCGACGCACCATAATAAAAGGAAAAAAATTATGAATTATTGGTATAAAAATATTTTGTCTGATTTTAAAGTTCGAGTTCGTTAACCAGAAGAAATCCGTCCACGGAAACATATTTTTGGGGGTTTAAATTGTGCGAAAAAAATCGTAATCTTTACGTTTAGCGTTACTATTTTTCCGGGTACACGTTTGATAAGCAATTAAACGTGGGGAATCTAATGATAATATAACGGTGGTTTAAATTTCATAATATATATATATATATATATATATATATATATATATATATATATATATTCGCGCTCCTGACATTTCAAAAATGGACTGATTTTTTTGAAATTTGGTACAAAAATCTTGTGTCTAATTTGAAAGGTCAAGTTCGGTACCCAGCAGAATCCGTACATCGGAACATGGCTTTTAAAGCGAAATTTGCGCAAAAAAAAATCGGGACGCTTACGTTTTCATGTTCATATGCATACTGGTTACTTAACGTAGTATGTTTTGTAGGTTTCTTAACGTAGAAAAACGAATGGAACCATTTTTTAAGCAATATCTGTAACCGTTTTCAAGAAACATTGAAACACCTATTTTTCCAAGTTAATACTTAGTTTGGATATTCAGAAACGATTAATTCAATTGAAACATGTTCCAGACGTTTAATATTAATCTAATCTACGATAGATAAATTTTGGTTCCGTTTGGACTTAAGTAAGTTTTGTTCTTTTCAACGGGGCTATTTTTTTTAATTGCATTTAATATTTTTTTTTTTTTTTTTTTTTTTTTACGGCGCATTTACACCTTGGCCATTAGCGCCGTGCATGTAATAGTAAAATTAGTATTTTAATAAAGAAAGATATGAAAATGAGAAACGTATTGGTAATAGTATTTCCCATGGCGAACGACGAGAAGGTGAGGGGGGAGTCATTTCCACTTAAAATACTATCAGTTTTTTGTTGTGGCGCCTTAAATCTTCCTTCTCTTTGAGATGTCATTTTATATTTTTCACGAAAAATCAAAACCTACCAATAACTGCTTCTACTCCTTTGCTAATGACACTACAAGACATGAACGGAACCGTGCTAAGATGACGCAGTTCCTCCTTTTTAACCTGCTTAATGTAGTTAGCAACTACTTCCCCTTCCTTTTTCCGGATTTTTATCCAAGAAGATAAACAACAAACGGAATTTTGTTGTTTATCTTCCTATCAGAAGATAACCCCAACATTCACTTTATCTATCTTTATGGTCTCATGACCCATATATCGTGATATTTCTCTAGATGTTTGGACAATCCCAAGTGATTATGTAATCTGTAAATATTTTCCTCCTCTTAATTAATATTGACAAGATCGTCCATAAAATGTTTACTGTTTACAATTAGTCGTTTTTATGTAAACAGCTAAAGCATAAGTTAACTTAATTAATGGAGTAGCACGTAAAGGTATAAATACATAAAAATTTAACCAAGCATGGAGGTTTTCAACTTTTTAAATTGAAGTCGATGTTTAAATTGCAGCGTGAAAAAACACTTCATTTAATATTAAAACGGTTATTTTTTGTTACACGTTGTCCCCCTTAAAAGTGTCTGCATTATTTATTATTCATTGTAAATTGCATTAATTTTACATTCATGATTTTTGGCTTCTGAATAAAACATGTTTATGGGACCATATTTCTTTGCACCTTTCCCCTATGCGCAGAAACTGGTGTTCCACGGTAAGTCTAGCCAACACATACTTATCTACCCAAGAGATGGAATATAGGAAAAGTTCAAGGTGCATAAAACACTTAAAAGAACGTGCGTTACCAGCTCTCCGACTATTTAATATATATCACGCAGTTTGTACAAAAGTGACTCAAGGCTAAAACGTTTAACTAAGAAAGTACCTAACCGCGTTCCCATAGCGGCATTATCTGTAGTGTCGTGTAGGAATTTGGGAATAAATCAAGTTGATATTGTGTGAAAAATGTAAACAACTATCCAATTGGTTCCGAAATATATAATGAAATATGCAAAAATCTCAAGACAATACTAGTTTTTTATATTGTATTTTCGTTTCTTGATATTCATTTTTTATTTAACACATCGCTGCGGAAGAGTTTTTCGTTTTTTCTCTTACTTAGCTACGCAAATGCGGAGTCTAATTTTAGAATCTAATCAATAAATACAGAATAAACTTGCTATTGCTAGCGTAACATTATTATTATTATTATTGCTACCGTCTGAAGCAATAAAGATAAGAATACAATTCCGCTGAAATGGTTTAGGATTAATTTAGACCATTTCGCGATAAATGTTGTATTTAAAGGTTGGACATTCTAGAACTGGGAATTCTTTCATTTTCCATGGCCTTTCACATCCTCTCATTTTTTATTTTGTTTGGACGCAAGAACGTTCGCGCTCTCACAATCGTAAGCGCACACTTATACCGCAAAGTAACTAAGAACTAATTTTGGTAAGTTTCTAGCTAGTGTAAATACATTCTGAAAGTAATTCCTTTGGAAATATGTTAAGAAACTGTCTATGTGCTGGCTACCTTCAGCGATTTCAGACCCCTATTGGATTTTCAAGTAATTCCATCTTATACAGTCCGTGAGAATAAATTTAACAATCATTCCAGTATTACAAATTAGAGTGCCTGGGAATGAAAAAGCCGATGAATTGGCAAAGAAAGGATCAAACGAAGAACAGCCGTCAGCTTTGGTGACACTCTCATCAGCATACTCCCAAATAAAGGCTATCGTGAACATAGCAGTAGCTGAAGGACACCACAAAGCAGCAACTGGTAAAATTTGGGAGAAGCTAGTCACAAAAGGACCGGTGCCCCGAGATCTGCCCAGAGAATTGGCTGTCTGCCTCTTCAGAACAACCACCGGACATGACTACCTACAGGCCCACCTGCACAGAATCGGCGTAGTTGAGACAGACATCTGTCCACTGTGTAATGGTGGCAGAATGGACGCTGCACACCTTACATCCTGCAGTGCGCTAACCTGTCCAGAGTACGATGATATGAATTTGCTGCTTTCCTCCCTGTACTGGTCTGCGAGGTGCTTGATGGCAGAATTGCCTCGTGCGGGCGTAGGATAAAGTAAAGTAAAGTAAGTAGTATTACAAATTATAAAAGATTGTATTTCTCTAGTCTTGAAACTAGTTACTGGTGTTTAAACCCTGAATGGCCAATTTTAGGCCGTGCCAATACAACCTTTGCTTTAATGACTCGCTAATTGGACAGCAAATCTTTTACGGCATGCACTCCAAAGTAAAATATTATACAATTTAATATGAAGATCTCGAAGACAGGTTAATGAATCTACATTTTTGTGCGTTACCTCCTTCCCTCCTTAGGGTGGAATCCCGCTTATGAGGTTGGCCTCAAGGTGCAATCCGGAAGTTTCGAATAGAAAATATGAGGTTCAGAAGTCACAGATCACGAAAATAACTGTGGTTCTTTGTAAGTTTATATATATGTATGTATATATATATATATATATATATATATATATATATATATATATATATATATATAAGATGGGTCATTTTCGGTATCTAGTTGGTAGGGTCGAAGAAGATTCGTTTATAGTGTCGGAGAGAACAAGTTCGAAAATGAAATACATCAATAGTGATAAAACCGTCTGTATGAGACTAGACCTATTAAGAAGGGCCTAGTGTCAACTAGTGGTAGAGCAAGTTTCGGTGGGTTAGGCCCCTGCTAGAATGCTGGTAGGGGAGGTGGTTTCAGGTTTTTTCCACTCCCACATCCTCAGTAGAACTATAGGGTCAAGCACGTTCCACGGATATTGTGCTCATTCTACGCACGTGCAGTCTGAGTTGGGGTACGTACCCGACGCGTTTAAGGTGTTTGTGAATGGTAGTGCTTCGGGGTTTGTGTTTGTGTGTGTTTGAGAGAAACGGAGGGATCGGAAAGAGAGTGACAGTCCGAAATTCTGTTAGTGTATTTACGCTTAGGGGGCTTGGAACGTCTCTAAACGGTAGTGTGAATCGAGAACTGATTGAAAATTATGTGACTAAAAGATCTTAACAAAGGGCAACTTAGTAAGAATGTTTCTTTCGTTATTTTTGTTTTTCTAAATGGGGATTTTATCAGAAACCCTTCCTCCTTAATTCCTATGTATGAGTGATCCGTAATTTCGCTTTCTCGCAACGAAACTTACAGTTAAATATTTAGACTGATAAAAAGGTCATTCTGAATATGAGCGAAATCAATGATTTTTTTGCAGAAGGTCAAATTTCATAAAAACACAAATTATTCTTTAATTATCCTTTATTTCGCTCTGCATGTTTCATGTCCGCTTGCCCTCTCTTAAGGCGTTCTCAAAACATTAAGCGCACCTTTAACTTCAGATAACCTACCGCAGGCCTTCTAGACATATAATATGAGCTAATTGTCAGATAATGAGTGAGAGTTTGAGGTGAGTGTGGGGCGGCTTCTCTCTCCAGGTGTGTTCTAAGGGTGCGTTTACACTTTTTTTATTTTTTTTTTATTTGTTTATTTGAAATCTGTACATAAATAATTTAGTACAATCGTCAAGTTTGTTGACACAGATATTACATAAGTTGATTATAACGGTAAAATTAAAACAAAATAAAAATAATGAGGTATTTGGAAGAAGCCAACCATCGTTGGTACTTCCTAAGGTGGGTAAACAAATGAATTAATGATCACTATGTGATCAGCTACGTTAGTTTATCTCGGGGCCACTGTCATTTAAGCCGCCGGGGAGGATTGTCTGGATGGGATTGGGAAGATAAGGATAGACCTTCAGGATTAGGATGGTTGGAAAATTTGGAGTGGAAAATTTGGAAACGGGTTTTAGCAATGTCAAGGACAAATGGGATGTTAAGGTCATTGTGAAGGGTTTTGTTGGTTGACTGGAATGCCTGTATTCTGTTGATGTTGCGTTTACACTAGGATAGTTATTGCAGGATATTTATATCAGAGAGAAATTCTGACTAATGTAAACCATGTAGAATTTATGTCGGACATAAATTTTACATGGCTTACACTAGTCAGAATTTCTCTCTGAAATAAATATCCTGCAATAACTATCCTAGTGTAAACGCACCCTTAGGGTAAACACTGATTATAATGAGAAGAATTCAATGTCAGAGATAAATATCTTGGCTACAAGCTGTAACGTCGACACTTGTGTACCAAAAGATGTAAACAAAGGACACATATGAATGTGTGTAAACGGACCGTACATTTATCGCAAATTTCTACAAATCTAGAACTGACGTATACATATCCATGACATAAATGTCTAGGTATTATTTCTGTCAGTATGTAAACTTGCAAGAGAATATCTATCCGACACCTGACATATATATCCGGCGAGAAGTGTCAAATGTAAACGTACCCTAACTCTCCATTCTGCAATATTTCACCGGTTTTCTCTGAGGAACCCGAAGAGGAAACAGAATTATTGTATGCCCCCCCCCCCCCGAAATTTTGATTTAGTCGGTAAATTTATGTCATAAAACCCTAAAAATAAAATAAATAAGATCACTTGGTCCAGAATAAATATTTTTAATGGTAATAGCTTGTTAGTTGGTCAACTATTGCAAGTTCTAAATTGTTAGTATTCCATGACTGCCAAATGCTTCCAGCCCCGCCAAAATTATTTCCTATATTCGACCATGAAATACTGCATAAAGCGTAGGAGAGTGCCATTAGAGGGAAGAATGCCGCTGGAAGGAGAAGCTTTATCAATAACATCCTTTCTGTTTTCGGAATGAAACTAAGTCCCAAGGAGTCCTAGGTGGGAGGTGTGGGAGAGCGGACCCCAGAAGCGAGAATATCCCGCCGCTCTAACCTATCTCGCTGCCCGAACATCCGCAAAATTTGCCGTTATATCCGATCCTGCCGTTTCGTCCGCCGACGAAAAAAGTGACATTTGTACAATGCACTTAAATGCCAGGCCAACATTTTCTGGTGGGACACTTCCGGAGTGCGCGATGAAGTCAACCTCATAAGCGGGTTTCCACCCTATGCGGGAGGGAGGGATTAAATAGGTAATATTCCTTAGATTTGGTTACCAGTAGAGATAAGGAGAGTCGCTAAGCTTAGTATAGGTACGAAGTTTCGCCCATTATCGTCGTTGATAAGGTTGAAAAGAATTGCATGGCTTCCATGGGCGTTTCTAATTTCGAACCTCCACATATAGGGAACTTAATGCTCAGGGGAAGCGGCTAATTCAGCCCGTAAAATCGGGATTTCCACGAGCATTGTTCCATCTTCCGAAGTATTACAAGGACTTATTTCGCATTGAAGCTATCTGAGTAAATCAGTAAACCCTCAGCTCCTGTCGAGTTCAGAATGTGCTCTTTGCGACCGTAATTTTTGTTCCATTGCCTCAAATCTTGCTATATATCATCTACGAATGAGAGAAAGAGGAGTGGGAGGGTGGGTTTACCTACACACGTAAAACTAAATCGTAAATGTGCACTCAGTAGGCATAAGTTTTGGTCTTTGGTCATTCAACACAACGAACTGTAGAATATCGAAACAGTGGAAGTTTTGTAAGAAACAGGATATTCTTGGAAGATATACTGTATTTTTTTCAAATGATTGAGTCTGCTTTTTATAATAAATATAATTGGACAAGATATTTTACATGTATTACAGTTTTTGCCTTGCCTAGGAATGTGGTGAGGTTACCAAGCCCCTTCTGTACATATATATATATATATATATATATATATATATATATATATATATATATATATATATATATTTGTTCATCTCACCTGAATGTATTATTATTATTACATTAGTGTTTCCCCTATGCGGTGCCCTTACTCCTTCAAGGAGGAACCTGTATGATTTTACCGGCATTGTGATTCAAATTTAATAGTTTCCTTGATTCCCATAAATAGAGATTTGAAAATGCCTGTAATATTCCTGAATGCTACTGGATATTCAGAGGATGTCTTCAGATGAGATTGAATAATTTGGTGTTCTGTTTCTATGCTCTGGTTGCAATCATTCAACGAGTGCTTAGCTGGTTTGTGGACGTCCGGTTTTCAGATGGTTCCTGCATGTCCGCTCTTCATCTGGTTTCTGAATGTTCGCTCTTCATGTGGTTTCTGGATGCCCGCTCTTTAGTTGGTTTCTGGACGTCCGGTTTTCAGATGGTTTCTGCATGTCCGCTCTTCATCTGGTTTCTGCATGTCCGCTCTTCATCTGGATTCTGAATGTTCGCCTTTTAGCTGGTTTCTGCATGTCCGCTCTTTGGCTGGTTTCTGTATGTCCGCTCTTTGGCTGGCTTATGCATGTCCGTTATTCATCTGGTTTCTGCATGTCCGCTCTTTGGCTGGTTTTTCGATGTCCGCTATTGTCAGCTAGTCAAGTCCAGCTGAGTTGCCAATGAAATATCATATTTAATTTTGATCTTTACATGTGTTTGTTCCTTTGAGCTTATGTTTTCTTGTAGCATATGTGGTAGACGAATCTGGTCGGGAATTTGTTCCCTGGCAGCCAGTATATTGTAATGTACTTGTTATGTAAGTGAATTGTTTTGAAAAAGTCGTTTATCTCTGGATGGGAGATATATCAATCTCCTAGTACCTGTAGGTATTATTATTTCTGTCAGTGTAGGCATTATTATTTCTGTAAACAATAACAAGCAGTTATTGTCTTCCTCTTTGAGTCAGTGCAGAAAATCACATCTTATCTCTGAGTTCTGGAAAAGTTATTCAGGCAGACAAGAATGCCATAGACCCCAGAAGTAAATAAGCTACAATTGTCATTAAGTATTTGTGTGATGATTTCTCCTTCGATCACAGCTGTGGCTCCTAAGCCATTATCTGATTTAGACCGCACAGTGAAGATAAACAGTTTATCAGAGTTAAATAGATGACATTTATTGAAATTTTTTTTTATGGGGTTATTTTGAAGTTGGGTAATTTTCATGGAATTTGACGTATATGTATTGAATTTGTCCAATATCCACGTCGGAAAGGGAATTAGGCGATGAGTTAATATTTCTGTATCAGGAGTTTTTAGAACATGTTGAACCTCTTTGAAAATATAACACTAAAGAGTCTCTGGACCTGGGGTTTGTTTCTGTACTCGTATGGTTTATTGGTCTATGGGTTATTGGCACAATGACATACAGTAGGCAAAAAAAGTATTTGCACACCAATATTTTTTTGTTTTTTTGGGAAAATATGGGTACATTTTAATTTTTTCTATGTACACCTTCAAAAAGGAACATAAAATAAATTGAATAAAATACAATTTAAATATATATATATATATATATATATATATATATATATATATATATATATATATAGCACATTGCTATAATGATGTTTTACAATTTGTACTCCAAAAAAAGTATTTGCACACATCTCTAAGATGTGTTATGGGATTTTAAATTCAGCCTTTGATCGGAGTTCTAGGTCTTATTGCTAATCCCCTCTGTACTTTAGAAGTTCCTTTAGTTTAGCTAGTGATTTAGACTTGTCCACATATAATGGCTCCTAAGAAAAATGAGTTATCAATGGAAGTTAGGGAACGAGTAGTGGCACTTCACGAATACGGAAAAAGTTCTCGGGAAATTGGGAGACAGTTAAATTTAGTGTTTTCCACAGTCTGGTATATTGTGAACAAAAAATTATGAACTTGGAACAACTGAAAATAGGGCTCGATCAGGTCGTCCACGAGTTCTCACAGTAAAGGTCGATTCACCCTAGACCGTGTCGGGCCCGGGTCGGGGCCCGGCCGGGACATTGTGAAGCAATGACACACGCAAAAAACACGGACTCGGCCCGGTATAGCGTGAACGAGTCCATTGAAAATGGTGGTGTGATTGTCTCTCCGTGTCCCGGCCGGGCCCCGGCCCGGCCCGGCCCGGACCCGACCTGGTCTAGCATGAATCAGCCTTAAGAGAGAGACGAAAAATTGTTAAAAATGCCCTAAAAAATCCTACAGTGAGTGCCCAAAAGTTTGCGAATGACTTTGCGTCATGTTCACGGAAACAGGTCACAGCACAGACAGTACGGAATGTTCTGCACGATGCTGCCCTACGAGGTAGGCGACCTTTAAAGAAGCCATTGATCAGTGAAATTAACCGAAAGAAAAGACAAGAATTCGCACAACAATTCAAAGACAAAACACTAGACTTTTGGAAGCAGGTTATTTTCCTCTGATGAGAGTAAGTTTGATGTTTTCAAACCAGCAAGTGTTACCACTATATGGCAAAAAAAAATACAGCTTTTAAAAAACAAAATATTTTAAGTACGGTTAAGCATGGTGGAGGTAATATAATGGTTTGGGGTTGTATGGCTTACAATGGGCCTGGTAATTTGCATGTGATTGAAGGTACGATGACAGCCCGGTCCTATGTGGAGGTGTTAAGGGGTAACCTGGGTGTGAGTGCTGAAAATTAGGGCTTCAAGATACCTTTTACTTCCAGCAAGATAATGGTCCCAAACATACAGCTAATATTACAAAAGAATGGCTCCTCTACAATGCCTGTAGACGGCTGACCACACCACCTCAGTCACCGGACCTCAACCCCATAGAGAACCTGTGGCATATTTTTGACAGAAAAATGCGTCAGACATCAATAAAAGGCAAGGTACACTTAAGGCAGGTAATTTTAGTGTCCTGGAATAATTTATCAGTGGATTTCACACAAAAACTTGTAGAATCTATGCCTAGACGTTTGGAAGCTCTCATATGTGCCAATGGTATGCACACAAAATATTAAAACAAAAGAATGAAATAAATATGTACATATATATCATAAGAATCAAAGTGTGCAAATACTTTTTTTGCAGTGAAAAATGATAAAATTTATTATAAAAATTTCCCATGTACTTTTTTGAAATAAATGTTTGTGCTGTTCTAAGTTTTTTAGTTTTATCTTTTGTAATTTACATTAAAAAAATTAAAATGTACCCATACTTTACAGTACAAAAAAAAACGTAGGTGTGCAAATACTTTTTTTTCCAACTGTATTTGTCTGTAAATTGTAAGAATTAACTATTAATGCGAACAATTCCCTGTAATCCTTTTATACTGTGGAAATTTAAAATGAATTCTTCGTTTTCAAATCTCTAAAAAATTCTCCTTATTGAGAAATAATTGTACTTAGGTACATCTATTATATTCACATTAATATGTTATATTGACGAATGCATAAGTCATTTCCGCTGTGATCATCGCTCTGAATGTCAAAGAGCTTATAAACTTAAACTTTATCATCAATTATTCATGGCGTTCAATATAATTTTCTCATCATCATTGTTGGAAACGCCACAGATGGCAGTCGGCGAATACGTTCAATGGAACGCGAGCTTTGAGCAGAAATGATATCGTGTCCGAAATACAAATTCGACCATTATGACGTAGCGGTGTGGCGCTCTGAATACAAAATACCTCATTTATGTCAAAATAGAAAAACACAATGCTTAAAAGTTTATGGCTTATCATTGTCAAGGCTGGGATTTCTGGTAGGTTACGATGTCATGATCCCAAGTAGTTGGGCCACACAAAAAGCTAATCTCTACACGTAGTGTTGCCTTCCTCGTAGAGTAACTCACCACCCAAGTAGTTGGGCCACACAAAAAGCTAATCTCTACACGTAGTGTTGTCTTCGTCGTAGAGTAACTCACCACCCAAGTAGTTGGGCCACACAAAAAGCTAATCTCTACACGTAGTGTTGTCTTCGTCGTAGAGTAACTCACCACCCAAGTAGTTTGGCCATACAAAAAGCTAATCTCTACACGTAGTGTTGCCTTCCTCGTAGAGTAACTCACCACCCAAGTAGTTGGGCCATACAAAAAGCTAATCTCTACACGTAGTGTTGCCTTCCTCGTAGAGTAACTCACCACCCAAGTAGTTGGGCTACACAAAAAGCTAATCTCTACACGTAGTGTTGCCTTCCTCGTAGAGTAACTCACCACCCAAGAGGCTCAACACATTTAGTGTGCGAACTGAGATTATAACAACTCCAACTCTCAGGAACAGCGTCAACATAGCACGTTTTCGTTCATATCCCTTGTGCCATTAATGAAGGAATAGAAGGAGTTATTGGTAGGTTATATCTTTCGTAAAAAATATAAAATAAAACAGTAAACTGACAGCGTTATAAGCGAAAATTACTCCCTCCACCTTCTCAGCGTCCTCCCTAGGAAACAACAAACCTTTCCTTGCATTATTAAAATACCTACTCATTTTACTGTTAAACGCAATTTAAAACAAAAAAACAACCCTCATTTTATTAAGGTGAAATCTGTGGGTATGCTGTCCTAAAGCATACGTGGGCAACACCGGCCCGCGGGCTAGATCTGGCCCGCTATACGATTTTATCCGGTATTCGAGTCATTTTTAAATACCCAATTAAAATTTCTATAAAAAAATACCTCGAAGAAGGCCATTTTCCGCAGTTTAGAAAATTCGCACGAATATTGATTTGTGCATTCGGCAGTACTTATAAATGCGAACATTTATTTTTAATGATGAAAGTTAATAAACCAAAACATCGTGACTGCCTGAAGATAATTTGCCAAATTCTTTACGTCTTTTTATCAGTGGAATTAATCCCAACATCGATGGATTAGTTTCTCAAATTCAAGCTCAAGTGTCTCATTGATTTCTTATCGCTATTTAGCATTCTTAGTCTCTAATAATTCCAAATTTCCCCGCGACGTTTCTCCACACTAATGTTTGACCTGTTCAAAAGGATAAAAGGCTACCATGTACCATGGGCTTATGAGGGACTGATTTTTCGAGCTGTATTTTTTTCATTTAGTACACTTTAACTTCCCGTTTCTTGCTAAGCCATACAATTGAGATTAGTAAAACAAAAAAGCTCGGAGAACGGAACATGGTGAAATAACTTCCGAAGCCAATAAACAACTTTGAGTTTGACGTTATGGAAAGAAGTTAGAGCAATTGTCACCTTGTTTTCGACATTAGCATTGGCGCTAAATGAAAAGAAATGCTAATCAGCTTGAACAAAAAAAAAAATTCAAAACAAATATAAAATATTCATAGAAGTGCCTTGCTCCTAAGGCGCATGCCCAATAAGGGGATGAGAAGAAAAGAAAGCCTCAATAGAAAACACTGCTTGGCTAATTTGCGGAACATTGAACAGCTAAAACTTTTCTTCATCTTCATTCTGACATATTTATTTTTCTCTAAAACTCTCATCGAGATCCAAACTGTGGAGTTTATTTTAGTTTGGCGTAAATTTTAATATTTACTCAGTTTCTTATCTCAGGATAATGGACCTCTGATTTATTATAATCCAAAAATATTTATTGAGAGGAGATAGTTGAAATTCTACATTTTAAAATATTTATGTTTACTAATTATTTTTATTTGTGTTATTTATTTATTTTTTATTGTTTCTCTTATTATTAATTTTCCATGAATTTCTGTTTATTTTGTGATTTTGTTACTCCTGTTTCTAATTTTCCTTTTTGTTTCTAATCTTGTTATTATGATGGTGGGCTTATAATTTATAAATTTGTTTCTTATAATTTTTTGTAAATTACGTTAGGGAAGATCCCCATTGCTGTGGACCTCTTAAAGTTAATAAATAAATAAAATGTATTCAAAATTTATTGTGAAACATTTTATATCATTATGATTGCGACTTCCTTTTTTTGAGGGAAACAATAAATGTAAATAAAATTTGTTACAAAAAAAAAAGCACAAATAAATGTCAATTTATGTCCTTTCTTCCACTATAGGTTTTTATTTTATCCTATATATGATGAATGCGGGTCAAATTTGAAATATCTTTTAAACCTTCATAGGAACCGCAAAATTTTGTAATGAATTTTTGAAAACTAATCAAAAAATAAAGAATTATGTTATATTAAGAAGTATTTTTGTTTTTTGTTTTGTCAAAAACGGTGGACAGGGGTGTATAGCTCTGAATCTTTTTATTTTTTTTTTTGTATTTATTTATTTATTTTTATTTATTTTTTTTGGTATTTATTTATTTTTTTTTATTTATTATAAAATCCTATAGAACAATATATATATATATATATATATATATATATATATATATATATATATATATATATATCTGCTGCCTTCCTATCGTTTAATAATAGAGTTATTAAATTTTTTATTACAAAAAACAAACAAACCCAGAATAAAAAGTTAATTATCAATATATTTTCTTTTTTCAGATAAAGCTTTTAAAAGAGAAGACCCTCAAAAGATAAAAATCTGATTAAGATTGAAGTACAATGGAGAGCTTTACAGAGCAGTTTCGTGCCGAATACGTTGTGGAGCAGACTATAATTGAGTCTAATCTGAAAGACAGTTTAACAAATGGTCATAGCGACAACAGTACTAAAGAAGAAAGTTATAAAAAAGTAGACACCAGCCCACTTGAACCACCAATTGAGACCGTAGAAGGCACATTGGAATCTCGTGAATCAGAAAATAAATCATCTTCCGTAAAAAGCGATGAACCACTTACGCAAACACCAGATCCCAGCTTGGCTTGCCCATTAAAGCCGAAGGAAGACTTGAACTCAGTTGTGGAAGAAGAAAACCCGCCTGTTGATACAATCATACCTGAATCTGAGACAGCTGAGGAGTTGGATCGGCCTGAAATCAAACAAGAAGACACTGCAGTCGTTCCAAATCAAAAGGAGCAGAATGGTAGGATACCTTCTGTCGAGGACCTAACAGAGCATAACAGCCTTTATCCGAATGTAATAGTTAAGACAGAAAACGAAAGGGTAACCGAAAACATTGAGTGCAAAGAGATCAAACGGAAAACCAGCAAAGAGTCTAACAAGTCAGGAAGCGATTCGAGAAAAGAGAGTTCCAATTCCACATACATGGAGAAAGACATAGAGACAATCCTAGCAGAAGTTCAGGCAACATTGATTGCAGTCCAGGGTTCGCCTTTCGAGAAGCCTGCTGACCAATTGAGGGTGGCTGTGGTTGGTGCTGGACCTGCTGGGCTGTGTGCAGCTAGGCACCTCCTTGCTGAGGGAATCCAAGCTGAAGTATTCGAGCAGTGTGGGGACATTGGTGGCACATGGGTGTACACTGAGGAGACTGCCAGTGGCCCACATATCGTCCCTCTGCATTCTAGTCTCTATCATGATCTTTGGTAAGACATTTTGTACTTATTGGATTTTTTAGTAGTTTAATTAAGAAGGAACTAAAAGCTCTTGTCTGCAGTTCATAACTTTACTGGAAAGAAACTTCTATTAAAAACTTTTAATTTTCAAAAATTGAGTTTTTATTTTGATATTTTTGATTGGAAACATTCTTTATGGGTATATTAGTAAAAGGAAAGGCCAATCTACGCATAGTGCAGCATAGAGATATCTATAAAACACATATTTAAAGACAGCAGGAAGCATGAAACTTCTCATAACTCACAATTTACAAACTGAAGTACACATCATTAATCAATATTCCAATATCACATCAAAATCAGATGTGTGTGCTGGACAGCTGTGTCCTTGCTGCTACTAACACAGATCTGTGATTCTCAACAACTGCTGCTCTCACATATTTGTGTTTTTCAGAACCGGCATCCAACTGTATCTAAATAAACCAGTAGACTCTTAGAAATACTAGTAAATAATGGAGGCATTTCCTTTTTAAAATATGCCAGCCTTATGGCTGTTAGTCCTCAGACCTTTGTATATCTGCTTTGAGAACGCAGCACTTGGTGGTTGTTGAGGCACCAGCATGGGCGGATATAAGGGGGGCTGCAGCCCCCCTCCTCGATTCAATACTTACACGAAATCTTCTACATTTAGTAAGCATTAAATATCTTCAAATGAAGTGGAAGTTTATTGAGGGACATGTTACACGATGGCTCCCTTTTGTCAAAAAAATATTCACATGTCTACGTTAAAAAATCAGAAAATTGAACATAACTGCTTTTCCTTTTGGAATCGGACCATACTTCAAATGAACTTTTTTGTTGAAAATTATGTCTAGAATCACCTCCTAAAGTTTGGCTACTTAGACCTGAATCACCCTGTATAATTATATAATGTATTCATTCGTACCAATTGCAATCTCTCTGTACCAATACCTAAATAAATACTAATATTAAATTAATTAAATAAGAGTACCGATGAGCCTTATATTACCAACTCACCCACATAAAAAATTGTTTGTTCTTTGTTAATTGATTGCAGGGATTATTTTTTTTTTAATATGAACATAGTTTCTTCAGAAATTTTGAAATGTACTATCTACTATTTATTTTCAAGGACAAATTTACCAAAAGAAACGATGATGTACCCAGACTTTCCATACCGAGAAGAAGGATTTTCATATCTTCCATCAGAGAAGGTTCTACAATATTTAGTGGATTACGCCGATCACTTTAAGTTGCATAACATAATAAAAGTAAGTGAATTTTATTTGTTGAATGTTCTTTTAATTTATTTGTTAAATGTTGAAGTCACTGTTGCTTAAGTTTAAGGTATTTATTTTTTTTATTAGCATTTGAGCTGAAAGTTTTTAACGTTTTTGTATATATGACATTCAGAATAAAGTATTAATTAAATAAAACTATTTGTGTAGCTTAATAAACAAAGATGTTTTTAGTATAACTTGCAGGAATAGCTAGTATTTTTTTTTTTTTTTTTAAAGAGAGATAGAGTTGAATTTTCAGGTGTTAGAAAAAAATAATTTAAATTTTAGTTATTGGCTTGTAATATCCATTGTCCTGTGAAAATTTTATTGTTTTGTTTAATTAATAGTTTATTCTGAATGTTTCAAATACAAAAACAATAAAAGTTTTCAGCAACAGTGACCTTTTTTTTTTTTTTTTTTTTTTTTTTTTTCTAAAATATGAAATATCTTGGAACTGGGTAACTTTTGGATAAGGAAATATGGGCTTAAAATTGTTTGTTTTGACCAAAATATCACCTCGCGATAGATTTGGGTTGAATTACCAGTAACCCTGTATATTATACTACCACCATATATGTTGAGCCTCTCAGTATGTAGAGGTTACAGGGGACTTTAGAAAGATTGATATACAACATCGGGTGTTCATTATACATCATGCCAGAACGACAGAGGCAGTTTTTTGGAAAATATTTATTAAAATTTATTTGCTTTATTCAATTCTTCATGTGTTTCCATTTCTTTTAGGTGAAACACCAGGTAAAGACAGTGGCTCCACTCGGTAAAGGCTGGAGTGTGCTTATAGAAGATTTGTCAAGAAACCAAGAATTTGTGTCCCATTTTGATGCAGTCATGGTGTGTTCAGGGCAAGTTTATTTAGTTAGTAAATTTTGTTAATTTATTAATGCAATAATTTTTATTTTAGTAAATTAAAAACAAGGTTTAAATATTTGTTCCCTGCTGTAAGCATTCAAGAGCTTATTACGTCATCAAGCTTGATAATATTTATATATAATATTAATGAGTTGTTAGAATATGAAAAATAAATGTGTATTTATTGTAAACAAACATTATGTAACAAGTGCTAAAGGAATGTAGATTTATTGCTAGCAGAATGTAAAATATCTTTCTAGTAATCTACATAATTCATTTGCCAACGTTACTGGTTTTCGAAAGATAAGATCGTTCAATTTACACAAAATGAAGTTTCATTTTTCTTATGTTCACAAGGCTTTTTTTTAATATTGTGATTTCAATCAGGGAAGGATGCAGTATCTATGTTTTCTTGCCAAAAATTATTAAAATGGTTTCCATACTGACTAAATCTGCATCTTACAATTTGATACATTGATAATTAGAACCATAATTTTTGTTGATGTAATAATATCATGGGCAAAGTATATATCAAAACCAAAGCATGAATTAGTGACAAAAAGTCTTCTGGGTCTTACCCCATTTTCTCATAATGAACTATGAAGCTGAAAAAAATATAATTATTTAAAGATTTTTAAATGTTATAAAATGGGAATATATATTTATATTTAATCCCAATGTAATTGATTAACACATTCTCCTACCCCGTAATTATGAATTCCGATCCTTGTGTCCACTACATCTATAGTAATGGCTCAGACACTACTTGGTGTTGGAGGAATGTGGGGAATCCTCGATGGACACGCCTGGTGTCTTAATAAATAATATTGAGTTGGGAAATTCATATTGATTTTATCTATTATTTCATTAGGCCAAATAACATTCCTGTTTATCCATTGATTGATGGAATTGCAAAATTCAGCGGAAAGCAGCTTCACTCGAGAGATTACAGGAGAGCAGAAACATATTCTGGAAAAATTGTTTTGGTTGTAGGGCTCGGTCCGTCTGGTCTCGACATAACGTATCAACTGGAACCAACGGCCAAGCAAGTAAGTATAGTTGTAAGGCATTCTGAGCATAACTTTATTATTTGAGTTAATATATATGTATTTATTTATTTTTTTTTGTAGGTATTTTTAAGTCATAATATGTCAAGAGAACCAGGCATTATTTTTCCTGATCGTGTAAAAATAAAACCAAAAGTTAAATCCCTCTTTGATAAAACAGTCACCTTTCAAGATGACTCCACTGAGGATGTTGATGTCATAATATATTGCACAGGTAAGATAATAAAACAGAAATTTAAAATTCATAAAATAAACTGATTTAAGGGATCAAGACAGCAGATCATGCATACCAATTTATTTATAGTAAATTACGTTATATATACCAGGACGTATGAAAGGCTGGGTGGTCCTAGGGAGGGTGTAGGTCTGACCCATAGTCGGAAAGATCATTTTTTTTTTTTTATTAGTTATAAATTTATTATTCTTCCTGTTACGGTTTATTCGGAAATTCCAAAGAATAACTAATAATTTTATTTGGATAACTGGACTTTTGACAAAAACCAAGAAGATAAAAATAATTGGGAAAGATTCAAAATAGTTTTTTTTTTTTTTTTTTTTTTTTTTTTTTTTTTTTTTTTTTTTTTTTTTTGTGTGCTTTCACGGAAATAGTAGCGGAGACCTGGTGCAAAGGCATGAGTGCTCCGTGCATAAGGTAGTTGGTTTTATTCCCATTAACACTTTCGTTCCTTCTGTCATTACTGAAGGACACCCACTTACGAGTGTCCCTTTGGAAGGACACTCCTCCATTACTTTTTCCTTTAGATTCAAAAGGCTCATAAATGGAGGGTGTTCTCTTTTACAGTTCCAGGTAAAAACAATTGCCTTCAGTATTGTTTAGGCTTTCCGAGAGTGTTTTCCATTTTCAAATTGGCTGACTGGAAGATTTTTTATAATTTTTTTTATGAAAAAAATATGTCTGCATGAAAAATCCAAACAAAAAATGCACCCGATACTGAGGTATTCCAAAACAACAACAGCTGCAGCGAAAATGTTAATGGTAGTGGCTTTTCTTGAGGAAAAAGAAAAAGCATCAACTCCTTGGTACTAAAGGGTTGTTAACCAATAGGTTAGAACCCACCCTAAAATTCTGTGTCAATTATAAATGATCCTTAAAATTTAAATGAAATTATTGCAACAATAGTAACAACATCAGTTGACCAATAAATAGTTTCTTTATTTGGTTGCTATTTGCTGTATAGGAAAATCCTACTTCACTGCTTGAATATGTTATAAGTATTTGAATATGTATTTATATTATGCGTAATGATTGAGCACTGGTTCTCAAGTAATTGTATATCAGTCCCAAGGCATCCATAATTCATTATCAAATTAAATCTATATGAACTAAGTATTTATCAAAAATTTCAATAAATATGTAAGGATAATTTGATTCTTATAAATATTGTATTCATTTTATTTTTTAATTATTTATTATTCATCTAGCATCAAAAATAATTAATTTAAATGTTTAGGTTATACGTACAATTTTCCATTCCTGACAGAAGAATGTGGTTTAATAGTCGATCAGAATGTTAGTCCATTGTATAAACACCTTATCAACATTGAACACCCAACTATGTGCATTGTTGGCTTGCCTAAGTACTGTCCTCACCAGTATATGGTTGATTATCAGGTATGCAAAACATAAATTATTGTGTAAGAATAAATTATTAGTTATTATTATTATTAATTATCTTGTTGGTGGACCAACTGCCGTGTACAATAACGAAGTGACCACCTATCTCTCTGTCTGTTCTCTCTACCTCTGTCAGGAGAGATGAGAGCAAGCTAACCGGCAGGCTTCCTTCAACCTCAAAACTGGAAGGATGTTGATCCAGTTAGCCTCTGCTTAGTTAGCGGCTTAACTTTTGATCTCGAACAGTCCTGCCAAAGCCAGTGACTCAGAATATATATTTATTTATTAGGCTCATGAATGATCACCATTCAAATATGACAATTTCACAAAATTTTCGACAGATTTAAAGAAATACATGAAATACTCAAAACTTTTTTTTTTTTTTTTTTTTTTTTTTTTTTTTTTTTTTTTTTTTTTTTTTTTTGCAATACTCCCTTGGGTCCAACATAACCAAATCTTATACATCTTAGTTTCAGAAATGCATGAAAATCTTTTCAACTCAATCCATCATTTTAGAGTATCCAAAACATTAATGCCAGTAGTTTCCACTTTTTGTCAATGTCATCTTGAAGTGGTTTTGTCCAATTTTTTCACAACAAAATATCTATATAAAGTTTACCCAGAAGCCTATAATCTCAAAACAATTTAGATTATAACTTTTTTATTATACAAATTCTGCTGAAGAAATGTCCTTGATTTTTTGATTGGAGGAAGTATTTTTGTGGCAAATTTTAACAAAATCAGGCAATTTTCTGTACACAGTAGAGTGCAAACAGACAGATAAAATATAAATATATATATATGTAAACTCACTCACGCACATTTAGTTATACACACATACCAATTGGAGCAAATGGGTACTTAGTGATCTGTAGGTTATAAAGCATCAACGTTTCTCTTCAGTCCTTGGGAGAACTCCTGCTCTAGTTATTTGAGCGCCTTCCTTCTTATAGGAAGCTAAAAACTTGCAAAATTTTGCACATTAGATAGTATGTACTGTTAAAAATAATACATTTAAATATACTTATAAGGTTGTAGGTCCAAAAAGTGTATATGTTCTCAAAAATCCATTGGAAATGTAAACTTATGTTGGACTCGACATGTTCATTTCTAATTGACTAAGACGCATGAGAATTGCTTAGCCCCTGTTAAAATGATGAAGAGGAGGATGGCACTTCTCCATGCAGGAAATCTAAGGATTGCCACCTTCGAAACAGACATGACGAGAGTATCAAATGCGTTAAGGCACTCAGTTTTGATTGTATGCCTTAAATTATATCATTATTTTTTAAATTAAATTTAAAGGATCCACTAACTATAGATAAATAACTCGAAATATTAATTATCAAAATTAATTTTTCCAATTAATTTTGTTTTTTTCTTTAGGTGCGTGCATTCCTTAATATGCTCTTAGGTCGCAGCCAGTTGCCTTCCAAAGAAGAAATGATGGCTGATCTAGAGGAAGACAGAAAAATTCGCCTCTCAGAGGGGCAGAGGAAAAAAGATTTCCACAAGCTCGGGAAACACAGGACAAAAGAGTACATGGATGATCTCACAAAGTTGGGAAACCTCGAAGCAGTTCCACCAGTAATGTACAAAATATTCTCTGAAGCATTTGCTAGAGCGATCAAAGATTTCAAAGGATTTAGAAAGTTTAATTATAAAATAGTTGATCAAGAAAATTTTACGATTGAACCACTGGCAGAGAAAGGCATACAATAGGATAGAGAGAGAGAAAAAAGAAGTGGTTACATAATGATAAATTTGAGAAAAGCAGAGATGTATTTTTTTAAAAATTTTATTTAAATATTTGAACATTTTTCCTTATGAGAAATTTGTACTCTTTTGTCCCTTCAAGCAAAGTACATAATGCTAAAAATAACTCTTCCTCAGCTTTTAACATTTGAACAACACATTAAAATTAAAATAATTGTTAATCTTCCTTAAATCCTGGAAATAAAAATTGATTAAAATTTAATGAATAACATCCAAAATTACAAATTGGTATCTTATATTTTTTTTCTTGCTTGGGGTCTGTCCATTAAGAACAGAATCAATAAATTGCACATCAAACCCAATTTCCCTGCAATACTGTAATTTCGCTAAAAAAAATTATATCCCTCAAATATTGTGATAAAAAAAAATCTCATCACAGAAGCTAGACATTAAACAATACACTATGTAACTGCATGTGTTTGTTTTATCCAATGGCAATCGTTCTTATCTTAAAATGAATGGCCTCAGAATGTATATCGCCACCTACTTGACCATTGACTTTTTAGAATTTAGTCTAAGTAACTGATATAGCCTTAATTGTGCTTTTATTTCTAAAAAAAAAGAAAAAAAAAAAGTCAATTCAGCTCTTGGAAAATTAAACAAAACAACTCTACTGCGAGTAAACCAGAATTTTATATTCATAAAAACTTACTTTGTGAATGTTAGATTTTGTGTATATTTGTTAGTTTGCTGATATTTTTGAAGTTTATGTTATTTAATCCTTTTCCTTAGCCCCTTCCTTAGAATGAAATAATACTCAATATTTTTGTTAATGCTTAGTCACTTTTTAAAATGTAAATATTTACGGATGAGATGTGTGCTGAAAAATGTACTGGAGTGGCTCTTTTTGGTTTATTCGTTTCTTAATAATTAGAGTTATATATTATGAGCTAATTATTGATTTTAGATTCAGTGCCTTCAAATTTTGTCAAATACATTTTCACTATTATTCACATTCGAATTATTATCAAAAGAAGTAATTTATAACTAAAATAAATCAGAATTTGTACTTGAAAAATCTTTGATTATTTTTTTATAACACTTTTTTATCTCACCACTTCAACCTTTATTTTCAAATATCAATTAGAAGAAAAATAACAAATATTGATTTTATCTCTACATTTTGAAAGACACTCATAGCTAAATTAATTTTCCCTTACAATTAAAATTAAACTGTTGTGTTACTTTGATAACGCCTATTGATTCTTTTTATTATAAAACTAATTTTAAATTTATCTAAATACAATACTTTTCTACATTCAAGAAATCAGTATTTACAGTTTTTTTTTTAATTATAGAAAATACCTAATACTTCAATATTTTCTCTTTACAATTTTAGATAGCTAAATACCTTGATTGACAGTAAAAACTAATTTTTGAGAGTTTATTTTTTTCAGATTGCTCAATTCCTCCATAAAATTATTAATTTGTTTAAGGGCTCCTAAAATGTAATTATTATATCCTAAGATAATTCCAAGTAAAAATAATTACTTTATTTACAGTTATGAGTTATTTAGTTAGTAAAAAATTGTTTGCTGGTGATTTTCCTGACATCCAATTACGTATTTCGAAATGAGACTGATTATGAGTAAAGATGTAGGAATTTTAAACCATATAAGTCATAAAGCAATAAATTATATTTATGAACTAGTATTATATTATTTAATAATTTAGGATTATAATAATATGTAATTTAATGTAAAAGTAGGAAATACTTAATAGTGCTATAATAATTTTAAATGAAAAAGAACAAAATACGAGGAGATTTTATTGTTTGTGACTAGGTTCTGAATAAGCATAATGTAATATATATTTGTCTGTCAATTACCTGTTTCATTTACTTTAAAATAAATTATATTAAAATCAGTGTGTTTTTTTTCATCTTGTTTGTAGAACAAAAAAAAATGAATGGAAAAAATGGTGAGTGTTATTCAGATTTGCCTTGCCAGTGACTTTATCTGGTTACTTATTGATATATTATTTATTTAAAATTTAACATCCACTATAATTAACTCAGGATTTTAGGATGGGTTATCAAAAGGTAACAACCCTTTTCTAGCCAGGATAGGGCTGATGCCTTTTCTTTTTTCCCCAAAAAAGCCACCAGTAGGGGGAATCGAAACCACGACCCTTTGCACAAAGTGTTAAGTGCTCACGCCCTAACACTCATGGCCACCGGGCCTCCTATTGATATATTAAAAGATATGGGTTTAAGAAAATATGATTTATTACATATAAAATTCATATAATTTTTACAATGCATTTCCTTAAGTAAAATTTCTCTTTCTTCAAAGAAAATCCTGGCCCGATTTTCTTCTTTGCATAAATCATAAACTTGAACAAGGTTCATCGTTTTTTATCACCTTGTAACCACAATTACTATTTATATTAATATTTAAACATGTGTTTTTATTTCTGTGTTAATGGTATATGGTAGTAGCCGCTACTAGAAAACGAGTGCCTGGATCTATCCAGAGAAGCTGTACCGAGGCCTATAAGAATTATTATTAAGAAGAATTATGCCAACCTTTACTAAATATCATTATAAAACTGGCAGGGCTAATCCAAACAAGACCCAAAGTTGTTTCTCTGGTGTTCATTTCAAAGAACAAAAAATGTTATTTTCACTTCAGCACTTGTTTACCATAAATTTTACTTAAAAAATGTTAACATACTCAATAAAGAAAAGTTCATGACCAAATGAAAAATAAAATAAACATATATGTTATAAATAAAAAAAAGACAGACAAAAAGACATACATAAAGCATTTAAATGCCATATTTGTTTGTTTTTCTTCAATTGCTGCCTTAAGTCGATCTAATTGGCAGTAACTATCCCTTGTGATCGTTTGACATCGTGGAAGCAGCTTGAATTGTCCGGTCTCTTCCTGCCCCATCGTATATAGGGCCTAATATTTCTTGGATACATAATGGCCTATGGAGTTGTTAGCATTACTGTTTCAGGCAATCTCTATGATTTCTTCCAGGTTTTTTATTGGTACAGAATTCATTTTTTGTCGCTAGTCAATATTTGTTTCATGAAATGATCCTCTTCATTTCTTTCAAGGGAGGCATCACAAATGGAAATTCATTTGTTTCATAAGGCTCCTTTTGCTGAACTCATACCTGAAATAAAAATCTCCAGATTTACTTACTTATTGATGGGCTCTAGAGTCTGTGATGGACCAAAGCCTCAGCCAACAGCTCAATCCAGGCAGCTTTATCTGTTACAAAACACCTCCATCGGCTTATTCCTATTTCCTTCAAATCCTTCTCTATGTCGCCCAGCAAGCACAGTTGAGGTTTTCCCCGCCTTCTTCTATCACCTAGGATTCCATACAGGAGCTTCTCTTGACATGACTCAACCATTTAAGCTTTAGAGGTTTTATGAAGGAAATTATGTCTGGATCTCCATACAACTAAGTGTTTAAGCTCCTGATGACTTTTTATTCCCCTAAAGTCTGCACACTTTACCAGGCCAAATATCCTTCGGAGTACCTTCCGCTCCCAGACTTGTAGCATTCTTGTGCTTTCCTTAGGTAGTCAGTTGATTTTTCTAGTCACAACAAATTGAATGTTGTGAATAGCAAATTCGGTAGTGATTAATCTTTATATATATATATATATAAAATTTTTCTCATGTAAAGTGTGATTTTCAAGGACAATGGCTATTGTTAGCTCATATTCCAAGGGATTTTGAAAGGTTGCTGTGAAATTTAAAGAAAGTGAGGTGTAAATGTGACTTTTAATGAAGGACCATCACCTCGATTAAAACATATATTTTAAAAAAGAATGACACCAATTGAAACAATGATTATTTAATTATAAAAGACAGGTATTTCAAACTAAAATGAAACCTTAATCCTGAAGAGAAAATAGTGTTCTTTAACAAAACGTTTTATATTTGTCTTATTATTTACTTTAACAATAATTTTTTTAGTTTTGAATTTTTACAATGAATTTACTTTCTAGTATTTCTTTTCTTTACATAATTACTTCACTATACATATTAATGATTATACTAATGCTAAATGTCGATGGCCTAGAATGAAAACCTAATAACTCAAAAAAACTTCATACCTTTTATACATTATTAGGTGGACAAGCTTCTACTTCTAAATACTTGAGTTTCAAAAAAACTTAATCTTTTCTTTTTAATAATAATCTTCTTTTTTATAATAATCTTCTTTTTTATAATAATCTTTCTTTTTAATAATAATCTTCTTTTTTAATAATTTTCTTTTTTTTTTAGATACTAGGTTTTCATTCTAGGCCATCGATGTATTGATTACGCAAAAATAAGAAAAAATAATTTACTTTTAACATTTATATTTTATTTTAATGTTACATGATTTAATTAATTCTACGAATGACAAATGGATTGTTGTGTAGATATCGATTCTAAATATACTCTAAAAATATTAAATTTCGACCAAAGCTAAAAGACAATTAAAATTATAAAATTTACAACAATCTATTTATTATTTTACTTTATAAAGAATTATTATACTACAAATTTCCTACAGTGTGATTGGAAATACATAATTTAAGTATTTAGTTAATAATACAATAATAAAGGAACCACTCATTTTGAATTAATACAAATAAATGAGAGAAAAATGATGGGAGGTTTTTCCGATCATTTCTTGTTAGAACGCCGGGCCTTGAAATGGCTTGGTAGTTCTAGTGTTAATACAGGTAACATTGTAATATGCCGAAAGAAATGACAATAACACTATTTCTCATATCAAAAATTCTGTTATGCAGCTACTGCATGACTAAGCATAAACATTAGTAACATTGTGTGTTTACGCCACATCCCTAAGGAATATGGTTAAAATTGTGTATATTAATAAAAAATAAATAGAAATAAATTTGCTCATTTATATCTGTTATAAATAGCTACACTATTATTTAAAAAAAATAATTTTGTCCTGGAGAGGGTCTTAATTGACAGATCGGAATTATATCTATTGAGTTCGGTTGCAAGGAAGTAAAAGTAACAGCCTCTAAGGGCAAATTAAGAATTAAATTGGTAATATAACAGTTTTATCTTTAGTTATGCTTGAAGTATAACAAATTTTGTTGCGACCACACTATCTCCCTAGTATGCCATATGGCCAAGAATCAGATACCTCTACGGTTGTGAGTGTTACAAATATATTTAAATTTTATTAATTCCTTTTGAATGTGCTAAAAGGGCACACGAATTCTACCAATTAGTATAAGATAAACACATTATTTACAAATCCCCAATACCAAAACCTTAATAACTGCTTCAATGAGACAGTTTTATTCAATTAAGGAAGAAGTAGCCTCACAACTAAAATAATTAATCTTTTGATTGATAAGTGGGGAAAATAGAAAAAATGTTTACTTTAATTTATCACAAATAAATTACAAATACAGCTGTACAGAATAAAATGTTAACACATATAGGAATTGGAATAAATAGCAGAAATTACTAAAATATACTCCACAAAAATGAACAGTGATATTGATAATTTTATAGTATTTACTTTGCCTAGCATTTTTATATTTTTATTATAAACTACATTAATATTTATTTCTCTTTTTGCTGTAATAAAACTCAACAAAGGGATTTAAAAAAAATAAAACTTATAGTTGCATAATTTACACCAACGTACTCTGCAATATCAACTTGCCAGTGGCCTTGATTGCTCATTCACAGATTAATATTGTGAAATTCGGGTTCAAGATAGTGAAGGTACAACTGGTTTGAAATAGAGAAAATACGAGAAAAGTTATTTGTTTACAAAGTGAGTAATTTTCACATTTACTATTTTAGAGAAAACTTATTACATATAGAAGGATTAACAATTGTTTTGTTTTTGGCTTGCATTTTTTATTTTGTTTGATCCCCTAATATTAAATACATTGGCTAAATTAATTAAAATTAACAGATAACAAATAAATTATAAATATCCCTATCCACTTTTAGTTTAGATATAACAAATCATAATTTGAAGGAATTTCTTTTTTCTAATATTTACAGCATTTGACTATCACAGTTCCCAACAATACATATGATTAGGTTAAAATTTATGCATTTTTATTTTAAAAAAATAAATATTCTATAATAAATAACCATTAATGAATATCCATTACCTTTGCTTATGTACAATAATTAATTCTGATTTATACATTATAAATAAGTAATTAATAAATTTCTCTTGTTGAGTCTATACTTCCACAGCGACAAGAGGGATTGTTATGAATACGCTGGACAGGCTTGGCGGTGATTTCTCTCAGATCAACAACAGTAAACTTTTCTGCGTCAATAATTTTGTAATAGTTGTATCTGAAGTTTTTGAAGTCCGAAAATACTCTTTCGTAGCCGTGGAAGTACATCCTTAAGATTATCGGTGGGATGACAGGAGCACCCGAAATTTTGCATATTTCCTCTATGTACTTTTGACTCCGGTCTCCCAGGACGTGGTAGTCGCATTTTCTGTATCCTATCGCTGTACAAGTTTTTTCTTCTGATTGTAACTCGGTGAGCATTTGTTCTTGGCTAGGCAGAAGTTCTGGATGAACTAATGTTTTGAGAAAGTATCTCACCTAAAATAGACAATTTACAGATTAAATAGTGACGCTATACTGGTTAAAGAAAGATATGTTAGAGATTAATGAACAAGATTTTATAGATTAAATAGTGACTGTTAGATATGAAGTAAGATGCCTTTAATGATGAAAAAGTGAGACTTTTTATCTTTCTCCCAAATTTCCTCATCCTATCCAGCTTAAAATTTATTGAAAGGACTTCTTTGAAGATAAATCTATTGCTAACTATCGTATTATTGAAAGCTCATGGTGTATTTATGGGGCGATAAATAAAATATCTCAACCTGCTGAAGGCGGGGCTCGAACCCGTATTCTTTCATGGTTCATAAAGTGTCTACATTTAAGTGAATTATGTTGGCTGCACTGAGCATCTAGGTACTAGATGCTCAGTGCAGCCAACATAATTCTCTTAAATGTAGACACTTTATAAACACCGGAGGTTAAATAAATTATATAACTTTGTAAGAAAAAGAGGATTGTCTCTTTTTAATACAAAAAAACATCTGATGAACTTCAGTAAACCACTTAATAAAAAAATATTTGGTATCTAGGTGTCTAAGCATTTTATTCTAACGTCTATGTTAAAACTAGTATTTTTAGATATCAGATAGATTATCTTACCTGTAGATCAACTACGTAGAATGTAGGAGTATGACGGAGGATGCCTAGCAGCCCCATTGTTGGGTTGTTAATGTTAACAATACTTTTGTGCAGAGGTGAAACATAATTATCTTCAATTGTAAGGCCACATTCTCTTGAAAGAAATGGATACGTATACTGATAACCTGTGAAACAATTAATTTTATAATTAGTATCAGAAAAAAATTGAGAGCTATATTTAGTGCTTTATTATTATTTTAAATTATGCGATGAATTACTTTTTATTATTTACTAGTCTGTGGTGTTAGTTGCTGCTCCAGCCTGATATCTCTCAACAAAAAAAAAAGTGTTTTTTTCGCAGCTCTTATTGTAATGGCTTTTGGGCATTCTGAGTTGATTTCACTTTAGTAAGGAATTATTTTGAAAATGAGCCAAAATAACCCATTAGGTGTGATAGCTTACTCATACGGCTATGTCCCTGCTTCCGGCTGGACACCGAACATATGAAAGCCATGGTAAATAAAATACAAAGACAAGGATGCCTCCTTATAGGTGGAGCGATGAGATCAACGCCCACTCTCGCCCTGGAGGCACTCCTGGATATACCACCGTTACATTTGCATGTAGCAAGAATGGCCATGACCACAGCTCTTAGGCTGACCTCACAAAATGTGATTAGAGCACCTCAGACGCAGGGAGGACATTCAAGAATCTTTAGGATTATTGAAAGTATCCCGGAGTTGTGTATTCCGTCGGATGCAATCATCCCTGAATATGGTTTCAAAAGAAGCTTCAGAGTCAACACGGGAGTGGAGCGGAAATCTCTGGTGCCCACACCGATGAACATACCCAATGGATTCAACGTCTACACAGATGGATCAAAGACCTCAGAGGGGACTGGCTCAGGAATATGGTACAGGGGGTGCCAAGGGGGGGGCACCCACATCGCCTTAGGAAGAGAGCCATCGGTTTTCCAGGCTGAGGTATATGCAATCCTTGCTGCCGCAATCCAATTGAGAGGAACACAACACAGCCGGAAAAGGATTAACATTCTAACGGATAGCCTGGCTGCTTGTAAAGCCTTAAGCAACCCAATGACTAAATCTAAACTGGTCAGGGAATGTAGGATGGAACTAAATGAATTGGCCAAGAACAGAAACTGTGTTGAGATCCACTGGATACCTGGGCACAGTGGAATCCCTGGCAATGAAAGAGCGGACCTACTTGCGGGAAGAGGTGCCGCTACTGTACCAATTGGCCCTGCTCCCTTTTGTGGGGCACCACCATCGTTATTCAAACGGATAACTTACCAATGGCTGCGTGGGAAGCAGCAAAACCTTTGGGAGAACCAGACTTTGAGGCACACCAAATGCTTTATTCAAAAGCCCTCTGGAGAACCCTGGAAGGAGCTGAAGCTCCTAAACAGAATGGAACTCAGAGAAGCAATTGGAATAATTACGGGACACTGTAAACTGAATAAGCACCTTTATAGGATGAAGCTGGTCAACTCCCCCACCTGTAGATGGTGTGGAGCAGAAGAAGAGACGCCGTTACACCTCATCCGTGACTGTGAACGGTTGGATCATATACGGTTCAGGTACTTTGGTGACACGAAGGATACCAATCTTGAACCAGGTGAAATATCCATTAGGAGACTTCTGGACTACTGGAAGGTAATACTCTGAGGGGAGACAACGACGGGCAAGCACAATAGGTCGATTGGCCGCGGTGCGCTCCCACTGAGGAGGTCAGCCCGGAAATATTGTATTGTATTGTATGTCCCTGCTTGCTGACATTTTAATTATTTGCAAAGTTACTCATTATATAGTGTTTAATACATAATTAGACACACACAAATTCATATGCATGCCATAAAAATAGACAAGATCAGCCTAAAAGGAGTGAGCTTTAATTCCCATGGCAAAATAATTTGGCAGTGCCGCCAATATTTTTGCATCCTTACAACAAAATCCGCTGTAGTGTTCAAAGGCATAGTGCGTTAAATACCAAAGTGCTCAAGTACTTTACGTTTGTCGCCGATCAGTTATGTTTATTGACTTGAAAATGTCATATGGCTGTGGTTCTCCAAATGTTGAGTGAGGCATGAAACAAAAGTAATGTCATCAGTCAGTTGATAGGAAATTCACTTCGGTTGCAACTTTTGGGAGAAAATAAAATTTTTAATTTGGCGGTAAATTAAATTTATAATTTAGCGGGAGTAGACTATTTAACATTGAGTATATTGCAGATGAGCAACAACGGTTATCGTTGAATACATTAGTGACTTATTTCATCTTTAGTAAATCTTCAGTATTAGTTTGTGCCGGGCTTGAAGACTAATGCAAATTATTAGATATAAGCAAGAAATGTTCAGTTAATTACATGAAATGAATAAATGTTTTTTAGTTACTTAATAAATTACATTTTCATGATCATAATGATTTCCCCGTTAGAGGGAAATGATTCATTTTTCAAACATATTCTAATTTATTATTTATTTTAGTTTTCATAAAAGTGAAACATGGGGAAAAATGTTGTTAGTATGTCGTTTTATTTCATTTCTTTTTCTTTTATGATTTATCGAAAACGGTTAAATATTTCATGATGTTTTTTTGATGATAATAGTGAAAATAGTCGTTTTAAGCTGGCCATTCACGTTTCGATTTGCAGTACGTCTTACTAGGACTGCTAGTTGGATAGTCGACTCCACTCACGCTCCGAATTTCTATCCAACTTGCGATTCTACTTTAGTGCTAGTCTTTTTACACGACCGTTTACGTTGCTCACGAGCAGAAGATTGTATCGAGTGCAGATCGAAGTTGCTCGAAGGTCAAGCATTGACTGATCAAAGTTGGACGACTTTGATCCGACTCCCCCGGACCTTCGAGTCGTCCTCTAAATGTTCCGATTCGTCCAACAATCCTATTGACGATCCGACTTGTGGTCCAACTTCCGAAGTTGGACCACAAGTCGTACTGCTCATCGGAACGAGAATGGCCTGCTTAATCTACAACGGAATGTTTTCGTATCGCATTTGATCCGATCTTCGTAATCTTAATTTACCGAATTACTTATGAACTTTTTTGGAGTTGTTGAAGCAAGCAAAGACGTCCAAAAGAAAATTATTGCTGTCATTAAATCACAATTAAAGGTTCCCCTAAAGAATGAAGCCATTTCTTTTGCTAAAGTTTCCTTCTCATTTGGAAAACTTCTTTCCCCAGCTAATTCATAACAATTAACAAAGGCTCATTAAGGCGAGGTGAGCGGGTTTTTTACTTTTTGATTCCTTTCTTTTAAACTGTTCTCCGTCGAGCTTTGGCAATTACAGAGGTCGGTACTTTGTCCTGGACCATTATGCAAAACACGGTAGTTGTTTCGTTTCAACAATTTAGTTATTCTTCTTCAACGAATATTGAATTCCAGGCAGAAAATAAAAGAAACGCAGGAGGTGCCTGCCACGTGGTATTTCCAGACGGTCATCAATCCAATTAACTCTATGTCTGTATTAACATCATATTTCGGAGGAATTACATACTTTTAATAACTTTTAAGTTATTAAAATCATTTACAACAGTCTGATAGAAGTAAGATGTGATTGCTGTTAAAAATTGGGTAAATGTGAAGACGAGGGGTCTGGGCACCGATCGTTTTGAAACTTTGCACTATAACGTATTTTGATGCACTAAACAAGAATCCGTAAAAAAAAAGAAAAAAAAAGAAAAAAAAAAAAAAAAAAAAAAAAAAAAAAAAAAAAAAAAAAAAAAAAAAATCGCTCTCCACTAGGAAAGAAGTTATGAAGCACTAAATTTTACTGTTGTGCGGGTTGTGAAAGGTAATGTAACCCACTATGTTTGTCAACATGCGCATGCGCGGGTATGGAAAAATCCGGAATAAAGAATTCGAATTGAAATTTACCATCAATTATTTCAATTAATCTCCAGTTATTTATTTAAAAATATTTTTTTAAATAATAAACCATTCTTTAAATTTTTTGTTTCGCTGCTGATAAATATTATATAACAGAAATCCCTTCATAATTAGCTAATGCCTTTATAATTCCTGCGCTCTACTTTGCGCCATCTAATTATTTAGAATAGTTAGAAGAGTATTAATAACAATGAAGTTACACGAATTCATTATTTTGTTTCATAATAGAGAGGAGCTTGTCAATTTTTTAGTCGAAAATAACGTTATAAATAATCATAGAATTTGTGGAAAATGTGGGGACCAATTGCAATTAAATAAGCTGAATCTGACATAGTAGAATTCTATTAATTCTAGCGAGTTGAATTGACTAGAGTTTTGATATCTTCTTGAGCGAGCGTAGCGAGCGGAAACGCACAGCACGTATGCCCATAAGCGACATGTTACGACAGGTGAGGACGCCCAATGATTTGTGAATAAATAGCTTATAAACATTTCAAATAACAGTTCTTTGTTTGCCAATTTTACATCTCCGCGCATGCGCATGTTTACAAATACGTTGTTTACGTCAGCTTTCAGAACCCGCACAACCGTGAACTTCAGTGGAGAGCGATAACTTCTTTCCTAGTGGAGAGCGATTTTTTTTTTTTTTTTTTTTTTTTTTTTTTTTTTTTTTTTTTTTTTTTTTTTTTTTTTTAACGGATTCGTGTTTAGTGCATCAAAATACGTTATAGTGCAAAATTTCAAAACGATCGGTGCCCAGACCCCTCGTCTTCACATTTACCAAAAATTGTAAGACTAACTGCTGGAGAAAACCTAATTATTAACAAAAATTCTCCCCAGAGAAGAATATGGCTAATTTTGAATAGTTATTCCTTAAAGAGTAATGTTCACAAATAACCATAACATTCTTGTTATTCATCCGTCAGTCAAAAGAATGGCTTTACGAGTATTGTTATTCTCACTTACCCGTGCAAAACGCGATTATGTCGAAGTCCATCTTGGTGCCGTCTTTGAAGATCACATAACCATCTTCGTCGATTTTTTCAACATCGGGCTTCAAAATAACCTTCGGTGGGAAGCCAACTTTAGCCGCATAATCCGTGTGATGGCTCAAGGTGACCTGTAAGAATTGTAGATTTTATATGTAAGACTTAATAAAAGCATAGCGACAACTTTAATTCATGAAATTTGAATAAGTGCCCAATTATTTTCAAAAATAATGAAAGAGAATTAACTTGAGAAGATGCTTTGCTCATAAAATACTGCAAGCACGAAACTTTTATTATTGTGCTTTTGGATTTGAGAGGCACCGCTAATGCGCCTGAGTGATTTCATGTGTCCACTCGTGGGGTTCCTGTTCGAATATATATTAATAACTATTTTTCTTATTATGGTTGAATAATAATAATGAAACTAGTTAATAAAATCAAAGTAAATAAAAAATAAAGTTACTTAAAGTTATATATTTCAAATGCCTGAGTCAATTGTGGAAAATTATGAACCTTTAATTTGTGTACTATTAAAATCCATTAACCATAAAAAATATCAGTTAAAGAACTTTACTCAATTGAAGGGGTCGGGGAAAAATAGTGCTAAGCAACATTTTAATTCGGGCAATGGTAACATTGTAGTTTTTTGCCCTTAAACATAAACAAACAACAACATTTTTAACAAAACTTAACTGTTGCTGCTATACGTTGGGTATTATGTGGGACTATTATTCTATGACGCAAATGCTACTAAAATATGACTACAAGCTCTGTATGCTACTTAATCTTGTTGTCCCTAACCATTTCAACTGATAGTCCCACATAATAATAATTTTGGCGCTCTACACCAGCCTGGTGAGATCCCTGCTGGAGTATGCCACGGTAATCTGGCGGCCGTATACAGCAGAGGGTATCAACAGACTGGAGAAAATCCAGAGAAGATTCGAGCGATTTCTCGAAAGAAAAACTTGTTCTGAGACCGCTGTGTCTATAGAACCCTTGGAGATCCGAAGACAGCGTGTGGACCTTCTATTCGTCTATAAATTATTACATGGAGAGCTGGTCTGTCCCGAACTCCTCGCATCAATCCCTTTACACGTTATTCAGGCTGAGAATATCCACTCAATTCGCACCGGTAAAACATAAGACTCGACACGCTGCTTTTAGAGACGTAGTATCTCAAAGCTGTGGACTTTGGAATGTTACAATTCCAAAAAATAAAGATTTTTTGAATGGTGAAGTTTCCAAAAAATATCTTAAGTCAGTTGAAATTAGTATATAGCTGTGAGATTATATTTTATATATTTATTTTACTTTATTTTTTCTTTCGATTTGTTTTTGTTGTGTGAGTATTGTTGTATATTTATTATTTTTAAATTTTTGTATGACTACTATTTCATTTGGCCGAGGCTGTAATTGTTGTAAATGATAAATAAATAATATCCAACATATAGCAGCTATAGTTAAGTTTTGTTAAAAATGTTGCACTATTTTGCCCCGACCCCTTCAATTGAGTAAAGTTGTTTAACTGAAACGTTTTATGGTAAATGTATTTTGATACAGCTTAGAGCAGATACATAATTATATAAATGATAAGTACATGATCAGTGACTGTTGACAAGTCGAAGGTCATATCGAGTCCTGAAGGTCCAGCTCCTATGATGAGAACACGCTGGTCTCTGAAAGGTGTCGGTTCCCTGTAGTTGTGGCTGTGGATAAGTCGACCTTTGAAGTTGTCAATTCCTGGGATACGGGCGTATCTTGGTTTGCTGTTGTGTCTGCAAAGATATCACAAAGAAATGAAAGAATGTATGTAATATGCAATTGTTTCGTCCTATAATTGTAATTAATTATAATAATAATTAGGAGACCCGATGGCCGTGAGGCTTAAGGCGTGAGCACTTAACACTCCGTGCCAAAGGTCGTGGGTTCGATTCCCACTAGGGGTGGTGGCTTTTCTTTCGAAAAAAAGAAAAGGCATCACCCCTATCTTGGCTAGAAAAGGGCGGTAACCTATAGATAACCCGTCCTAAAATTCGTAGTTAATAATAAATGGACGTTAAAATTTAAATAAATAATAATAATTAGCCTCTGGGCCCCCATTCCTTTAAGCTTCGAACCACCCGCCAAAATAAAATAAAACGCACAGGGGACAAGAGAAAAGAGAAAGGTTTATAGACCTCTGCCACGTGACCATAATGGTTAAGGAAGGCTCTATAAGTAAAAAAACCTACAATACTTATTTCGTCGTTCAATACATTAAAAAAAAAAACAAAACAACTAGTTCAGAAGTGAGGTAAGTAGAAAAAACCGGTAAAAATGATGTTTCACGCCTTCAAAACCGATTTCTTTCAAATTTTGTACAATAACGTATTTTGATGCACTAAACACGAATACGATAAAAAAAGCTTTCGCATTTAACTAGGAAAGAAGTTATTAAGCACTAAAGTTCACTGTTATGCAGGTTATGAGAGCTAATGTTATGCAGGTTATGAGAGCTAAATTAATAGAATTCTATTAATTTTAGCGAGTTGGATTGACTGGGGTTTTGTTATCTTCTTGAGCGAGCGTAGCGAGTGGAAACGCATAGCATGTATGCCTTAAAGTCGTCATTTATGCCTTAAAGTCATGTATGCCTTAAATTTGTCACACATTTAGTTGTTTACATTAGCTCTCATAACCTGCATAACAGTGAACTTTAGTGCTTAATAACTTCTTTCCTAGTTAAATGCGAAAGTTTTTTTTATCGTATTCGTGTTTAGTGCATCAAAATACGTCATTGTACAAAATTTGAAAGAAATCGGTTTTGAAGGCGTGAAACTTTATTTTAACCAAAAAACTGTTCTAAAGAACGAAACCGACAGTAGTACAAAATATTCACACGGCATCTTCGAATCCCGCCTGGAAAGCTCTATATGTAAAAAAAAAAAGAAAAGAAAAACGTTTCCTGTTTACTTATCCTGTTTCATTGACCACCAACTACTTCAAGGTTATAAGCACTTATTTCTCCAAATGTGACCGTCTCATCGAATATTGGTTCAAATGTGACCGTCTCATCGAATATTGCTTCAAATGTGACCGTCTCATCGAATATTGCTTCAAATGTGACCGTCTCATCGAATATTGCTTCAAATGTGACCGTCTCATCGAATATTGCTTCAAATGTGACCGTCTCATCGAATATTGCTTCAAATGTGACCGTCTCATCGAATATTGCTTCATAAATAAGTCATGTAGGTATTTATAATATAGTTGGAAGGTAAAAAAAAAAAAAAAAAATACTATATTGCTTCAAATGTGACCGTCTCATCGAATATTGCTTCATAAATAAGTCATGTAGGCATTTTATAATATAGTTGGAAGGTAATAAGCACTTATTTCTCCAAATGTGACCGTCTCATCGAATATTGCTTCATAAATAAGTCATGTAGGTATTTATAATATAGTTGGAAGGTAAAAAAAAAAAAAAAAAAATTACAATATTGCTTCAAATGTGACCGTTAAGTCATGTAGGTATTTATAATATAGTTGGAAGGTAAAACAAAAAAAAAAAAAATACAATATTCGATGACTTTTTCCTTAATTTTTTTTTTACCCTTCTTCTAATTACTAAAATCCCATTGACTCTAGAGACAAAATTGAGGTAGTCATACTAATGCCTTTAAGATATTCGTCCAAAATTATTCAGTAGAATTAAAATAAATGAAAAAAAGTGAGTTTGAAATAACCTCATATACTATATGTTTATTACATCCTCTTCTAAAATATTTTCTGAGATTGGAGATGTGTACTCCGAGGGTTCTCGGTATTCTTATGATTTCCATTATCTATTATATAAAAATGAATCGCTAAATGTGTTGATAAGCGCAAATCTCGAGAACAACTGAACCGATTTCGCTAATTCTTTTTTTATAATATTCCTTGAACTACGAGGATGGTTCTTACGGAGAGAAAAATTAAAAAAATTGCCTGAAAAAGTCTAAAAACAACACTTTTCGGGTCTTTTTCACTTCCTTAACGCAAATTCATTTTTAAATAAAAACATATGTTCTCAATTATAATATTTTTAACAGTTAACGTATTTGGTTATTTGTGTATAAGCAAAAAAAAAAAATAAAAAAAATAAATAAATAAATAAATAGGTGACATTAGAATCACATGTTAATAATGCAATTTATATTAATTTATATTTGCATTAACGAAGTAAAAAAGACTCCACTTTTCTATATTCCCATACAAAAGATTCGTAATAATACTTAAAGGTCAATTTGAACTTTAATACCATACCATAAAGTGTTAGTGGAGGGGTTCTGGGAAGGCAAAACAAGTGAGTAACATTAGTATTGTATTAATATTAATGTCAATATTTGTCAATATTTATACGATGGTAACATTACTCAAAAACAAATTGACTATGGTAAAATGCAAATTGTCTGTGGTAAAATGTCACTTGAAATGTAAACATCTCTTTGCTGTGCATCTATAATTTTTTTTTTTTTTCTTTTTTTTTTTTCTTACGGCGCATCTACAACTTGGCCATTAGCGCCGGGCTATCTATATGTTGCCACCCTTTTATAATGCCAACAGCAGTTCACGTTCCTGGGCAGTAATCGTACTGCCCAGGAACGTGAAGATCGCAATGAACGTGAAAGAATTTGGTTAAGACAGACCCGTGAACCATTAAGTACTACAATAAAAGTGAAACTTAATTTAGAATAAGTAAAAATAAAATGAAATATAATAAGTAGGTATCATAATAAGAAATCTGATATTGTAATTTTGATTGTGATTTTTTAGTGACTATTAAAAGAATTTTAGTGTTTTATAATTTTTATTTTTTGACATAATGTAATTGTTGACTTATTAAGTTTCTTTTTTCTTTTCTTTTTTATCTTACTAGCTGACCCAGTGTCCCAAATAGCAGAATAAGTATTAAAAAAAATAATAATTAAAGAATCGACTGGTAGGCGGTACGAAGTTCGCCGGGTCAGCTAGTATATATATAAAACCAAGCCACAACCCGTGATTTCCTCCACAGCTTTCTATCAGGGTGCACATATTCTAAATTTCATATGTAAATCATTTATTACCAATAAAATTAACGTTTTTTAAATAGTGTTTTGCTAAGTTGTGAGCTTTATCTATAGGTTGAAAGAAATAAAGAAATCGCTGCTTACCCAGTCGCTAAAATGACCGCATCGAAGGTCAAATGGTGTTCTTGGTTGTTTTTGACGTCATGAACATGGACTTTCCACTTGTTCCCATCTGGCCTCACCTCTTTGACGTAGTGGCGGAACTGCAAAATAAATTAATTTAAGAAAAATATTGATATTAGCTTTGTATTTATATTGTAACAAACTTGAAAATACAGTAGGTTTACGCAGTATTCGTCGCTATGTCATGACGTATCCAGAAATAGGTTACTTGATAACAACGAAAGTGGAGTTATGTGTTGACGTGGATAATATTGCATAAGAAAAATCTTTATTTCTATTGATTTATTCAGCATTTTCGCAAAATACAACGTTTATTTATAAGTAGTTAGTGATATTCTGCTATGCAGTGGCAAAAAATGTTAATTTGCAATCCTCAATATAGTGTTTTTTTTTTTTTTTTTTTTTTTTTATTGCTAAGAAAGATTTCTTTATAGCAATTTACTTATGTAATGGAATATTGGATGAACGCTGAAGATTATAAAATTAATCATTATTAGTTGATAACTCTTTTTTTAAATTATATTATAACATGGCAACCCCATTTATCACTTAATTTTATTGCGGCAAAAGGTCAAACCCCATTTACAACAATGTATGCTTTGATAATCACTTAATCAGTATGCTCGACAAGTTTCGCGTCGAAATTACGCCTCTTCCGGAGCACTATAACCAAGAATTACCACCTTAAGAAGAGTATATTCTGCTGGGAGGGCCACGTCTGGACTGATGAGATTAAGCATGGCTATTATAGATCAGCTGTTTATAATAGATTGTAATTACATAAAATGAGTTGATATAAAACTTCATTTGAAAAATTTAAATTTGTCCTAATACCATCAGGCAAAAGACGGTCTATGACTGGTAATTGTTTTTTTAAAAAAAAGTTTAATTTAAAGTGTGAACAAATGTTACGAATAAATACCTGTTATAATAGAATGAGTGCCTTTTAGATTTATATATTTGTTAAGAGTTTCGCAATTTTAGGCATTTACTCCAAAGCAATCTAGTATGCAGTAATACTTTGAGTAATTTATAAAAATGCCTTCTACAAAATGTGTACATAAATACATTATAAAAATCATGATACTTTACAAGACATGAACTAATACATCAATGCATTCTATAAATTTATTTATTTATTTATTAATTTAAGAGCATTCTTAACTAAGACGACTTGCTCAATACATGAATACAAAGATTAAATTGCTAGAATATGTAAAAATTACAATAAATGTAAAAAACAAAGGTTGTTAAAAAAGAAAAATTCCAAGAATGACAAGTCTGAAACATTAAAAAAAAAAACAACAAAAAAAACAACTTGCATAATAATCCAAGAAAAAACAAATTAATAATACCAAATACTTTTAAGAAAGTGAGTGGTAATATACAACAAACAGGTTCTCATTAGGATTAATTTAAAATAACTGATTAAGTCTTCCTTGATTTAGAAGTTTGTGTTGTTCAGTACAATCAATTCTGGAGTCTATAATATTCTCCTTTCCATTTGGCTTAAAAATCTTCTTTTCTTTTTCTGCTTTCTGTTTTCCTTCCTCTTCATTCTTGGTATTTGGTTGTTTCTTTTTCTCCAGTTGATTAATTTGATGATATTCTTCAAAATTTTCAATCTGAACAGCTGGTTTGACTTTTAGAACATCTGTTACATTAGAAAATTTTGATGCAATTGTACAATTTGGTTGGCTTAATTTGCACAAGATAATATTTTCTAAAGCTTCCATTCTTCTATTAATTGTTTTAATTATTTCTAGAAGCTTAGAAGATGTTTCAGATAATTTTACTTCGGTATTAGGTTTAGATGGATATATTTCTGGGTTAGGTTTGCGAATATGTTTAGCTTCCTGATAACTAATCTTCTTTTCTACCATTAGCTTCTTAACCTCTACTTCTTCAGCGTAAACAGAACATGTTTTCCTAGATGTTACATGTTCTTGTCCACACAAACAGCACTTTATTCTTCTACAGGGTCCCTGGTGCAATTGTTCACTGCACTTCCTACATACTGGTTCTTTGTCACAGGAGGACATGTAATGGCCCAGTAATCCACACCTAAAACAGATTAAAGGGGGACGAATATATGTCCTGACTGGCACTGATAGGTAACCGATAAATACACGTTTTGGTCATTCTGAACTTGAAAATGTTGCTAGGAATAGGCCTGAATTGTGAGCATCTTTCCCTATTTTTTTTTATTTCCTTTACTTTTTGATCACTTAGCTGAATTATAAGTTCCTCTTCGGGAACATTTCTTATTTCCCGGCAGAAAAACACACCTTTACTGTAATTTAATGTTTTATGCGGTTGCACTGAAATGGAGATCCCATTAAATTCCTTTTCCTCTAAGAGTGTTGTAGCTACTTTGTCATTTGGACATTCAAGAAAAAGTAAACCATTTCTTTGTGACTTTTATGTCTTTTGAATAAGAAAATATCCATTTGTTAACTATAAAAGGATTAATAGAATTGAAATCAATACCTTTTTTAACAACTTTAACAACTAGGTATCGTGGAACAGGTTTGAGGTTATCTTCATGATTTCCGTAATTTTCACTATTTTTACATAAATCAAAACAATTTCTTTTCTTCTTATCACAGTCAAAGATTATGTTAAAGTTTTCTGTCATTTTCGAGTTAGAAATTTGCACTTTTCCACTTATATCACTATATATTCTTTGTTTACTATAGAGAAGCACTGTATTTTACTATGTTCATATCAGCTGTTCTATAAATTAAAATGACAATACGAATCGTCTACGAAAAAAAAAGAAGAAAGAAAAACATGTGGATGGTCTTTCTCGTCGTTTCCTTAGATAAGACTGCGTAGGTATACTGAGTACCTAGCATTTTATTAAAAAAAATAAAATAAAGGTAAATAACAATTAGCAATGTACATAATATAATTCAGTATGTATGAATTATTATGACAGTATACATTTCAATGATAATCACAACAGCCAAAACACTGTAAAAATGAAGATAACAAATAAAATTTGTTTGAAGTAGCAGAGAAAAGTATGTTCTGTTTTAATAAATTATTTCCTTTTTTTTCTTTTTATTGTTGCTCATCTTATGCCATAATTTATTTCATAATATGTATTTATATTGCAGTTGTAAAAGTCTTATAATAAAAAAAAAAGTGTTTAATTATCTACATGCTATAGATAATTGATAAATCGTGAAATCATTTGAGAGAACAATAAAAGTTGGTTTATGACAGAAAAGGAATTTTCACGATTAATTGCAGTAATAAGCAATTAAAATTCCAAATAGGGAAATACAAGGGGTAGCATTGAATCAACTGCCTTCGGATTTATACCCAACCTCTTGCGGAAATAGCATTTACAGAGCTGTAAAGAGGTTTGTAACATTTACAGGAAAAGGGAAACCTTACAAGGCAATCAGCCTTTTACTGCAGCTAGCTTCGATTTACTACCTCTTGTTAAACCCAGGAACAATGTTACAAACCGGTGTTGAGCAATGCGCTTTAAGACCTCTCTTATTCCGCCTCCATAATTCAACGCTATTAATGTTCAAAACTTAAATGGGTTTTGAGATATTATCCGTTTAATACGTGCATTATTACTGCAGTTTCAACATCGCTTTGATTACAAGAGCTTTTTATCCATTTTCTTTGTTAAAGTCACTTAATTGTATGATGTAATTTCCTGTTAATTGTAATTAAGAGTAGTAACATTTGTAAATTATCTATATATGGAAGGATACTGTTTATTACATTTTGCTATTTTGCTAATACCCTATTACTAGAGGAGGCGGTATGTAAAACTAATAAATAACCTTTCCTTGACTAGAAATTACAATATTCATTGAACGGATACCGTTGACAGTTAGTGATGGAAAGGTAGAATTTGCCAGGGTTCGGTCGTGGTATGTTAATAAAGTCCGTCACGCAGGAGCTGCATAACTAAGCACTTTCCTCAGAATTTGGGTAGTGTAGACTGCTTTCCAGAACAATTTGCTTAAAATATCCTACATAAATAAAATAAAAACATGAATAGTTCTCTTTTAAATTTGTAATGAGTAACTGATCAATTATTAATTTGCTTCCAGAGTTATGTTTATACATGGTACCTATTACACTACGTAATAAATACAAAAAACCTCATATTATCGTATTTTAATCTAACGCAGGAAAAGGAAACAGTCACTCTAGTGGTAGAAAGCACTCCTTGCGGCGGCTTTGTGAACCTACGTCTGGCGGGCTATTCTATTGAAATATATTACAAATTAAACCCCCGCTTTCCGATTGACCGATTCAGCTCAGTTTTACAACACTTCTTTCTCATGAGTTACCCACGACGTACACCGCGTTTCGTTACAATACAGCAGAAATTAGGACCGGTATGAGTATATTAGGAATTTGGGTCCGGAGTGAACCCCCCTTCTAATGAACCGATTTAGTTTATTTTTATAACACATATTTAACTGTAGATTACCACTACGAATACCGAGTTTCGTCGAAATATACCTAAAATCACGGCTGGTAGTGGCGAATTGGTATTGTGGGTCCAGAGTAAACCCCCCCCTTCTAATGAACCGATTTAGTTCATTTTTATATCTCACTTTTTTCTCTATATTACCACTACGAATACCAAGTTTCGTTGAAATATAACAAATATTACGGCTGACATAGTCAAATTAGTGTTTTGGGTTCGGGGTAAACCCCCCTTCCGGTGGACCGACTTTGGTGGTTAACGAACTCGTTCAATCGTTTGCTAATTGAATGCTGTATACCAAGTTTCGTGACGAAAAAACAAAAACTCTGGCCGCTATCGTGTTAACAGACACATACATATATATATATATATATATATATATATATATATATATATATATATATATATATATATATATAAATTTTAACGGGGGTCATTTTCGGTGTCTACTAGGTAGGATCGATAAAGATTTGAAGAAATTTTTTCAAAAATTCCGTCATGAGTCCAACCTCAATAGCTACTTTCCTTCGGAGGAAAGTGCTAAAACAGATAAAATAAAATATAGTATTTAGCAACGTTCTTTAAGACTGTCATATTGGACTTCTGAAATTTTCTGCCTAATATAAAAGAGATTTTGGCATAATATAGTTTATGCAATTTTTGTCTTTTACCAATTTTTTAAATAAATTGTTTACTATCTAAAAAAAAAATGTATATCTGTAGTTGGGTACCAAAATAATATAATCATTCAAGGTACGTCTTTTTTTTCTACGGGAGGGTATATTTTTTTCGCATATGCTTCAAGTAGGGGGCGAGATTAGCTCAGTAGTAGAGCACTGGACTAATATACTGAGGTCCTGAGATCAAATCCCGAGCAACCACTAAAGATTTTTATGCAATCAGGGATTAGTTGGATTAAATAATTTAATAATGGATGCCTGCAAAGGGGAAAATCAGACAGCCGGACCACACTATAGTACTGACCACACTATCTCCCTAGTTTGTCGTATGGTCATGGAGCAGATACCTGTATATTATCTGCGTCTCAGGGCCCTCTTGGCCTTTAACGGGACTGATATGCTTAAAGTAGCATTAGTGCTGGGCTAGCTAAAGGTTTCCACTCCCTCTAAATTTCCATTGTGAAGCAGAGAAATTTTCAAGCGTACAAACGGCTGAAAAGTTTAATCTGACACCATGCTGATTCGAGAGCAAGAAATGGTATCCCAAATAATAAGCGTCAAATTTCAAGATTTTGTGAAAGATTGCATGTTAGACAATTCCAGTAGATGGCTGTGTATAGTTACAATTTATAAAAGTCCGTCACGCAGGAGCTGCATAACTAAGCACTTTCCTTAGAATTGGGTAGGGTCGAGTGCATTGCTGAATAATTTGCTTAAAATAACCTATAAAGATAATTAAAATAAAAACATAAATTGTTCTGCTCTTTTGCTTTTATGAGCAGCTGTTTCAATTATTTATTTTGTAATTAATTTTCTTACAGAGTTTTTTGTATGCGGAGTACTACACTACGTAATAAATACACAAAGCTTCACATTTTGATCTATTGATCTTGATGAGTTTCGTGAACCTACGTTTGGCGGAAGAATTCAATTCAGACATAGTACAAAGTAACAAGCCCCCCCTCATCCAATAGACTGATTTAGTTAATTTTCACTACACTTCTGTCTTATTAGATAGCCAGGACGCATAAAGAGTTTCGTAACAATACAACAGAAATTACGACCGGTATAAGGAAATTAGTAATTTCTGTCTGGAGTAAACCCACAAACAACACATTTTTCTCTTTAGTTGACAACAACAAATACCGATTTTCGTTGAAATATAACAAAAATTATGGCTGGTATTGACAAATAACTACTTTGGCTCCGGAGTAAACCTCCCCTCCGGATGGACCGATTTTGTTGGTTAACAAACTCGTTCAATCGTTTGATGGGGGAATACTACATACCAAGTTTCGTGGCGAAAAAACAAAAACTCTGCATATATATATATATATATATATATATATATATATATATATATAAATTTTAACTGGAGGCATTTTCGGTGTCTACTAGGTAGGATCGATAAAGATTCGAAGAAATTTTTCAAAAATTCCGTCATGAGTGCAACCTCAATAGCTACTTTCCTTCGGAGGAAAGTGCTAAAACATACAGCAAGAGAACTAACAATGGCCAAGATGAAAATTATCATCTCTGGCGAAAAAAATATCATCCGAATTGATAATTTGATATTATCCTAGATCATTACGACAATCTCCAACACATTTTTCCTACAACAACCTTCTATAAAATAAAACTTTCAAACAGATTCTACCGACACTCCAAGAAGGCCAACAGACTCTTACATACAGGCTACATAATTCGCTATTCAACGGAAGTAGATATTTAATAAAGTTGTCATACAAGATATTAGCTTACCCGAACGAAGGGCCTGATGTTGAAGTGGTCAGCGTAAGCTTCAAGATACTGCAGCACTTCTTGTGACGTGAGGTACGAAACTCCTTGTTTCGTGTGAGGAAAATCAGGGAACATCATGCACTCCTTTGGAAGGTTAGTCCTAACAAATTAATAACATATATGATATAATTAATTAATTATTTCTCATAAACTAAATCCATATTCAAATATATCCAATTTGGCAATGTTCGGAAGGAAAAAACTTACAAGAATGATTGCTCATAAGTCAACAGTCATTTATATTATTCATTATCAGAATGAATTTGCCTGCAGAACGTCTGGCGAAACGTCGGTTATTACCACACAATGGCACGGTCATATCCAGAAGACCTTAAAATTAAGTGACGTGGACAATGGAAGCCTACGACAATCAGTTATTATCTTGTTGTAGTTTTATTAAGTTAGGGGAAAAAATACAGTGAATACATCATTGCTTTTAAATGTACTGTCAATAATCAAGAACATAAGAAATAGCTATATTTAATTAGATGTTTTGAACCTTTATTTCATTCACTTAACATACCTTATGAAATTCAAGAACTGCTCACGGAGGACAGCCCACATATAAAAACCATATTAAAACATTTTCATAACATAAACATATATCATAAAATTTAACAAGTATACTGTTAAAAACAAAAGAAGAAATTAATATATGACATTCTTACTTCAAAGGATCTCCATCTCGAACCTTTTCACAATAATATCCTTTTGCCTATACTACTAATATATCCGTATCCCGGAATCAATTTTAATACACAAACACTCAACAGGCTATTTTTAATCTGACTTTTGACCTATTATTTATAATAAAAAAAAATTATTATTTATTTTTTAATTTTCTTTTCTTATAATATTATTTTTCCTTTTTTTTTGTTCTCTACCTATTTATTTACTTTTTCGTTTACTAATCTTTTTTTTCTCCCCTCAAGAGTTACTGCTTTTTTCTTTTTCCCGATTCTTACCTGGTTTAGAAATTATGTTCATTATCAAATCTTGTATATTCCTTATTCACAGTATTTGCCGAACTTCTTATTTCACTCCTTTTTAGCACTTTCCTCCGAAGGAAAGTAGCTATTGAGGTTGGACTCATGACGGAATTTTTGAAAAATTTCTTCAAATCTTTATCGATCCTACCTAGTAGACACCGAAAATGACCCCCGTTAAAATTTATATATATCTATATATATATATATATATATATATATATATATATATATATATATATATATATGTGTGTGTGTCTGTTAACACGATAGCGGCCAGAGTTTTTGTTTTTTCGTCACGAAACTTGGTATATAGCATTCAATTAGCAAACGATTGAACGAGTTCGTTAACCACCAAAGTCGGTCCACCGGAAGGGGGGGTTTACCCCGAACCCAAAACACTAATTTGACTATGTCAGCCGTAATATTTGTTATATTTCAACGAAACTTGGAATTCGTAGTGGTAATATAGAGAGAAAAGAGAGATATGAAAATTAACTAAATCGGTTCATAAGAAGGGGGGGTTTACTCCGGACCCACAATACCAATTCGCCACTACCAGCCGTGATTTTTGGTATATTTCGATGAAACTCGGTATTCGTAGTGGTAATCCACAGGTAAATAACTGTTGTAAAAATAAACTAAATCGTTTCATTAGGAGGGGGGGTTTACTCCGGACCCACAATACCAATTCGCCTCTACCAGCCGTGATTTTTGGTATATTTCGACGAAACTCGGTATTCGTAGTGGTAATCTACAGGTAAATATGTGTTGTAAAAATAAACTAAATCGGTTCATTAGAAGGGGGGGTTTACTCTTGACCCAAATTCTTAATATACTCATACCGGTCGTAATTTCTGCTGTATTGTAACGAAACGCGGTATACGTCGTGGGTAACTCATGAGAAAGAAGTATTGTAAAAATGAGCTGAATCGGTCAATCGGAAAGCGGGGGTTTAATTTGTAATATATTTCAATAGAAAAGCCCGTCAGACGTAGGTTCACAAAGCCGCCGCAAGGAGCGCTTTCTACCACTAGAGTGACTGTATCCTGTTCCTGCATTAGATCAAAATACGATAATATGAGGTTTTTTGTATTTATTACGTAGTGTAATAGGTACCATGTGTAAACATAACTCTGGAAGCAAATTATTAATTGATCAGTTACTCATTGCAAAATTAAAAGAGAACTATTCATGTTTTTATTTTATTTATGTAGGATATTTTAAGCAAATTGTTCTGGAAAGCAATCTACACTACCCAAATTCTGAGGAAAGTGCTTAGTTATGCAGCTCCTGCGTGACGGACTTTTTTTTAACTCAGACATTGTAAACAGGCCTAATTTGTTACTCTATGAACTGGCATATTCCAATATATTTTGTCTACCATTCTTAAGAGTTCACAATGTATTTGTTTAATTACAACTGGAAATGTATGCGTATAATTGTTTTGAGCTAGCCGCCTTTGTTGCGAGTGCTCATAAATAAATGAATTAAAATTAAATATTTCATTAGAGAATATCCAGAGATTATTCTAAGTTTTTTTCTAAGTTAATGCGAATACAATGATCGCTTATACGTGTTATTTGTTTTGTATAGAATGTTAAGGAAGCTACACTAAGATTAGACAGATTTCAATATTATTGGACTGCTTTTAGCCAACAAAGTTTTTTTTTTTGTTTCATTATTTAATACTTCCCTTTAAATTGATCCATCATATTGGAAGATTTATTGGAAATTAAATCTATTTAAAATGTACCAATATCTGTCGAACTTCAACTGATTGAACAATATCGAAATACATGAAAATTTAGATTTATAGAAGTTATATTCTTTACTTATCTTGTAGAAATACAGATTGATTAATGAAATTTTTGCAGGTTAGAGGAAAAAATGATGCTGTAAAAGAAGTCCCCAAAACGTTTCTTATGAGTGGCACTAAATTTATCAGATTTCTCATCATTGCCTAATTAGCACTTTCCTCCGAAGGAAAGTAGCTATTGAGGTTGGACTCATGACGGAATTTTTGAAAAATTTCTTCCAATCTTTATCGATCCTACCCAGTAGACACCGAAAATGACCCCGTTAAAATTTATATATATCTATATATATATATATATATATATATATATATATATATATATATATAGATATAGATATATAGATATATGTGTCTGTTAACACGATAGCGGCCAGAGTTTTTGTTTTTTCGTCACGAAACTTGGTATATAGCATTCAATTAGCAAACGATTGAACGAGTTCGTTAAGCACTAAAGTCGGTCCAACGGAAGGGGGGGTTTACCCCGAACCCAAAACACTTATTTGACTATGTCAGCCGTAATATTTGTTATATTTCAACGAAACTTAGTATTCGTAGTGGTAATATAGAGAGAAAAGTGAGATATAAAAATGAACTAAATCGGTTCATTAGAAGGGGGGGTTTACTCCGGACCCACAATACCAATTCGCCACTACCAGCCGTGATTTTTGGTATATTTCGACGAAACTCGGTATTCGTAGTGCTAATCCACAGGTAAATATGTGTTGTAAAAATAAACTAAATCGGTTCATTAGAAGGGGGGGTTTACTCCGGACCCAAATTCCTAATATACTCATACCGGTCGTAATTTCTGCTGTATTGTAACGAAACGCGGTATACGTCGTGGGTAACTCATGAGAAAGAAGTGTTGTAAAAATGAGCTGAATCGGTCAATCGGAAAGCGGGGGTTTAATTTGTAATATATTTGAATAGAAAAGCCGGCAGACGTAGGTTCACAAAGCCGCCGCAAGGAGCGCTTTCTACCACTAGAGTGACTGTATCCTGTTCCTGCGTTAGATCAAAATACGACAATATGAGGATTTTTGTATTTATTACGTAGTTGATCAGTTACTCATTACAAAATGAGAACTATTCACGTTTTTATTTTATTTATGTAGGATATTTTAAGCAAATTGTTCTGGAAAGCAGTCTACACTACCCAAATTCTGAGGAAAGTGCTTAGTTATGCAGCTCCATGCGTGACGGACTTTTTTATTTTATGAATTCTCTCCACCTACTCTCCGATATTAACCTAATATTGACTTCCACTCACCTTAGACTCTTGTACATGCTGGAATGTATGGGCAGCCCATACTCATCGTCTCCCGTCTTCTCCGAGTACACCCAGGTGCCTCCGACACAGCCTGTCTGTTCGAAGAGGGTGTACTCCATACCCCAGGAAGGATCTCCAAGATATCGGGCAGCGACAAGGCCGCAAACACCTCCTCCGATCACAGCAACTCTTTTTTTCCTGTTTTCTGAAATACGAAGTTTTGTAAAGATTGTAAGGTCTTGTAAAATGATCTGAAGTATTGCTAAAATGGCCGCAATATTTCATTTCGAATCGTTTTAGTTCTGAATTAATAAATTGACCACCATAAATGGGGAAACTAGACAGAAAAATCGAAAACATTAACTTTTTTGGTTATTCAGGTTGCACACATATACATATCGCGACCCGCGATACATTTTGATTGCGCCTTCCCGGATTTTAAGACTTTTCCGTATAGCAGAATGTTAAAGAGTATAAATTCCTAGTTTTTCTAATCGGAAAAATCATTATAAGGAATATGCTAGGCTGCCCCTGGGGGTCATACTTTTTAGATTTTTTTGGTTATTCAGGTTACACTGGTGAATGCAATTTTTGAAACATAACTTCAAATCTTCAACGACCCTACCTAATAGAAACTGAAAATGACCCCCAATATTGTATATATATATACAGCTCAGTTAAAACAATAGTGGCCAAAAATTTCTTTTTTATCACTACGAATATTGGTGTATGGCACTTCCATCAGATGAGTTCGTTAACCAACAAAATCGATCCATATGAAAGAGGGGTTTACTTTGGAGTCAAATTACTAGTATGCCCCTAACACTCAAAATGGTTGTTATATTCCATCGAAACTCTGTATACATCATTCTCATCTAAAGAGAAATATGTATTGTAAAAATAAACTAAATCGGCCCTTTCGGAACAAAATTATTAACTTGTTCGTAACAGCCGTTATTTTTACTTGCCACGAAACTAAATAGATATCGTGCACAACTAATAAACAAGATTGGTTGAAAAAAAAAAATAATTGTTCCATTAGAAATTGGAGCTTAATCCTGAAAAAAATTGTAATTAGGTCAGCTGTAGAAATATAAAATGGTAACAAGCATGTACGCAAACATTCCAAGATGACGTAGTCACTGTAATTTGTATTTTTTTTTATCATTATATTAACATCTAAATTAAAGGGCCTAATGAACTCAATTGCACTTTCTGATAAACCTTCCTTTAAAATAATTTGATCTTCATGATAAATCTTATCATTCTGAAGGGACTGCAGATATGAAGCGCAAGCTAAATAACGCTGTTATCTTTTTGAAAATTACAGAATCCCACTACACTGCATTCTGAATGCGAGTAATGAAAGTGAATGTGTCAATCATCGTTTGACCTCAAGACAAAAATACCGCCTGATATTATAGGAAAAAAATATCAGATAAAGAGAAATAAAAAAGACACTGACAGCTGTTATCTGCGGCATTCTACATGGTCAGGAGTAGAGATTATTTACAGATTAAAATTTTTCCACTTAACTCCGTTGAACCATGATATTTTCATGTAAGTCGACAAATATACTTAGATGGTTACTCAAATTAAAGGTCTTATTGGTATGGTTTTTTTTTCTATAGAAATAAAATCCCCTTATAAGGTATTATTGATTTTTTTTAATTTAAAAAAAAACTTTTATTTGTGTTTGGCCATTTGAGAAAGTATTTTTTTACTAAGAAATATTTCCATTCAAATCGAAGTGTTCTTGTTTTTTTATCTGACATAATACATTTTTTATGACACAAGTTACTGCCATTCTTGGGGGCGAGGTTAGCTCAGGGGTAGAGCACTGGACTAATATGCTGGAGGACCTCAGTTCAAATCCTGAGCAAGGACTAAAGATTTTTATCTTCTAGTGTCTTCGTTCATGGGTTGGATTCTGCCTCCCTGACCGTCCCTAGGCCAACCCAGCCTTTAATTAATTTAATAATGGGTACCTTTGTGCTAATGACCCTAGCAGTCGAAGCAGCAAGGGGGAAATCAGGCGGCCGGAGCATAGTACTGACCACACTATCTCCCTATTGTGCCGTATGGTCATGAATCAGATATCTATATATATATAGTATCTGCCCCTGAGGGCCCTCATGGGGTGTCGAAATTAAGGAACTGCTATTTTCAAGAAGAAAGGAGCTTTAGGGCGAATATGTTATTATCTCTTCGAAACAAATAATACTTTACGAAAAATGATTTATACCATTTATTTGCCTTCTTTTTGTTTAACGAAGATATCCATCAGCCAATATATATTTTCTCGATCAAATCCAACTTGCTAACCAAGATTTTTAATGGTATAAGTTAATTATGAATTTAATTAGAGATGAAATGATGTTGGAAAAACAGGTCATTAAGTTTATCTTTGCAAAACGTTCCTTTTGTTTCACATATAAATTCATTTAAGTCCTAACGTACTGTTAATTTACAGGTTAAAATAAAATAACTGTAGGAAAATGGTCAAATAAGTTTCTTCATTTATTGTCTGATATGAAATAAAACTAATAATTTGGTTTTAGACCAGTAGCCTTCAGTATAATTTACCAAGTCCAAAGCGAAATTTACAGTATGTGGAGATATTGAAACAATGCCTGGCCTTGAGGTCAAATCAACACGTAATTTTTCCACCGCAAATGTTGCATCAATTTTCCTTGACACTCTCCGAAAGCGGTTTTACTGTATGGGTGTAACACTTGAGGAGTAAAAGGCATTGATTTGACCCACATCCTAATAATGTTGCAAAACGTTTTACTTCTTCGACGTAGCCACGATGACTTCTAAACACCACACAAACCTTCGTCGAAGTTCAACACACTTCTCAGCGATTAAAAAAAATATGGAATTCAGTTCTCCCTCGACTACAATACGAATACCTAATGACAAGGCGACTTAGACCTATATGTCATATATGAAACACAGTACATACCGATAGACATTTCGGACTGCAGGATACGACGGAATTCCAACCCCCCAAACGATATTCCGGAACGTTTAGGCAATGATAGCTAGTACATAAACACTATACTGATCTCACTCAAAAACACACAACTTAAAAATCTTATTAGGTGACCCCTAAAAACTGTTGACTTAAAAATCGTATAATCTGGTCACCTAAAATCTAATAGTAAGGTATCTACGTATAGTAAGTCGTCGGTTCGATTCCTTCTATGGGTAGTCACAAACATTGGAGTCTTAAAAAAAAAAGAAAAAATCCAAACGATGGATTCTTTAAAAAAAAAAAAAAAAAAAATCCAAACGATGGATTCTTTAAAAAAAAAAAAAAAAAAAAAAATCCAAACGATGGATTCTTTAAAAAAAAAAAATTCAAACGATGGATTCTTTAAAAAAAAAAAAAATCCAAACGATGGATTCTTTAAAAAAAAGAAAAGAAAAAATCCAAACGATGGATTCTTTAAAAAAAAAAAAAAAAATCCAAACGATGGATTCTTTAAAAAAAAAAAAAAAATCCAAACGATGGATTCTTTAAAAAAAAAAAATCCAAACGATGGATTCTTTAAAAAAAAAAAAAAAAATCCAAACGATGGATTCTTTAAAAAAAAAAAAAATCCAAACGATGGATTCTTTAAAAAAAAAAAAAAAGAAAAAATCCAAACGATGGATTCTTTAAAAAAAAAAGGACAAGCATTGGTTTCTACTCTGGTCGTTAAAATTCAAATGTAAAGAGTATTTTGGATGATGCCAAAGTTGTTTTCAGTTACATCCTTTCCATGTGGGGACTCTTGGAGCCCATAAATTCTTGAGTGATTTAGTTCTACGTTCTTAATTTCAAAATATGTCCTTTTTGTGCCTATTATCGCTAAAAAAGACGGCTGGTCAAAATTATGCGTTTTTAATAAAATATATTCCGAGGTAGTTAGAGCCCACAAACCTAAAATCAAGGAAACAAAAAATTGTAAAAATGTTTATCGCCATATTATTGATGCATGTATTTCTGACAAATACATTTTATCCCTATTATTTCTAAATAATTGTTTAGACAGAGGTATGAATAAAGGAAATAGTAATAGTTCTATAAAATGTATTTATTGTATGAAAATGTCTAAATATTTATCGATAATTAAAAAATTGTATATGCATTTATAAATTGAGTGATGAACCTTAAGATTGTCAGAAAGTATTGAACGTTACGTATTGTGTACTCAGCATTTGTTGTATGTATAGGTATTGGTGAATAATCGTTTGAATATGTAAATGGGCTACTCATTTAGGTTAGCCCATAACCTTACATTGGTTAGCCCATAACCTTACATTGGTTAGCCCATAACCTTACATTGGTTAGCCCATAACCTTACATTGGTTAGCCCATAACCTTACATTGGTTAGCCCATAACCTTACATTGGTTAGCCCATAACCTTACATTGGTTAGCCCATTGGTTTACAAGAGAAAAACCAATGTAAACAGTATCTATAACAATCATTTTACAAGCCAAAGCCTTTGCTTTCTTCGACGGAAAGCGAGAAATGCAGGAACTATAATAACAAATTAAAAAAAAAAAATCACTTCAGGTAAGTACTCAAAATTTTAGTTAGAGTGCAGTTCAGTATCCCTTTTGTCACCGACGTTACATATCATGCAAAAGACAAAATCAAAAAAACCAACAAGACATGAACGATTTTTTTAATGAGAGCAGCGAGGACATAAACTAAATAACTATAATTAAAAGAAGTGCACAATCTCATTTGAAGACAACTACTGAATACCATCAGTGGCGTTCGAGCTTACTACAGACATTTTCAAAATTATATATTTTTGCATATTAGGGGATCAATTATTGTTTGTGGTTCATTAAAAATCCTGATTCATTAGGTCCTTCAGGTGCATAAAAAAATTACTAATACATTTATAAGTAAATGTAAACAAATCACTCCATATACTAATACTAAAATTTTATTAAGGAACTTGCAGTGCACAGGAACGACTTGCTGGCCGCGTGGAATAGTGACTTTGGGCAGTATTTTTAAGATATATCTTTTGGATTTTTTTGGGATTATAAACATCGTCGTTTGGGAATAAAAAAATAAAAAAAAAATCAACTTTACAGTAATGCTTCACTATATACGATATTAGACGTATAGCCATCGGGGATGAAGCATACAGACTGCTAGGATTGCTAAATCGTAAAAGAGCTACATAAAGCTGACCGTGCGAAAAACAGCTGATACTTAGATACACAACCACAAGTAAATTATAAATTTAGATATAAAAATAGGAAGATATTGATGAGAGAATAGATAGATACAGACGTGATTCTTTACATTGGCGTAACGTTTTTATTTATGGACCGATTGACATGTAACAAACAATATATATTAGTTAAAACCGCATCTACATAGGATAAGTCGTTTCTGAGATTAACGTGCACAAACACATTGCGTTAATAAAGGCCCCAATATCTTCCATTTACAGACGGCAATCCGTTACATTTTTATAATATGTATAGAGTTTTATATTATTTTGCAAAAGGATGTAAACATTTTACGAAATATTCTTTAGATTTTCTGATTTGTTATTGAACAATTTCTCCAAATCCTTTACTGACCTGTCGACATATTCGATATCCTCTGCTTGTACCTCCTTCTTCTCTTGACTCCTTTCCAAGACTAACCGGTCAGGATGGAGGATTGTCAGGTCGAGGTCTAGCCATCCCCACTCTTCTTCGAGTATGCAACGTCCCTTTCTAAGAAATATTACTTTATCATATACATTATAATTATTATGTGTTTTATTACCACAATAATCATTGGATGCTAATAATTTCTCCTTGGTTTCAATTATATTTCCATTCCTTTCTGTCTTCCGGCATCGCATTACATTTATTTATTTTCATCAGCTTATAACATTTATTTACGTATATGTCACTTTTATAATTATGAAAAGAGCTTTATTATAATTACTAGTATATTCAGGAAATTAATAAAGAATTTCAGCGAGTTTTGGAACACTCAAAATCGTCACCTAGTCCACATTCAACAAAATTAAAATACAATTTTTTAAATCCCAGACGTCTAAAATGAATTCACCCAAACACAGATATTTAAAATTTGGTTGCGCTCGGTGTAAGTATTACCAAAAAAAAAATCGTTTATTTTCATAAATATCTCGAAAATTTTGTTAAATGTAAGGTCATTCGAAAGCTTACTAAATTCTCTACAAAAAATGTTCTGCTGTAATTCTCGATGGGACGACCTCAATCGGAGATATGAGTGTTGGATTTCCTCAATTTTTTCCTGCATATCGGTTTTTTTTTTAAATTGATTTTGGAAGTAATATTAATTTGCCAGTAAAACAAGATAAGTTAAATGTGAAAACATTTTTGTTTGTTAGTCATAGATGTTTCTAAGCAGTAATGGATGAGGCCGATTGAGCAATTTTCGCTTCTATAAATCAATAGCCATCCAACATTTCATGAAGATTTCAATGGATTACATGTTTTAATTATTCACAAAATAATAAATATATATATTTAAGGATTTCAAAATGATACTAACGATAACAAAGTCATTAGAATCGCGCTGAGATGACACAGTTCCTGCGAGGTGGACTTCTTTATTACATTATAAATGGAAATCTAAGTCTAAGAAATTAAGTAAATTTCGGACGAGCTTTAGCTTTATGCTGTAAAACCTAACTATACAATATGAAAAATATATTGTTTAATCAGACTTTAATTAACTAATGTGCCGGAATGAGAGGAGTTCTCCCACCTTGAAGATACTGTCGGCGGTGTATAATTTGGTTTATTAACTTTTGTTGTTAATATAAAGCACTAAATTATGTCTCATTATTTATTCTAAAAGGAACCTTGACATATTTATGTCATTTAGTTGTGCCTATTAGTGCCAAACACTCTTTTAGCACTTTCCTCCGAAGGAAAGTAGCTATTGAGGTTGGACTCATGACGGAATTTTTGAAAAATTTCTTCAAATCTTTATCGATCCTACCTAGTAGACACCGAAAATGACCCCCGTTAAAATTTATATATCTATATATATATATATATATATGCATATATATATATATATATATATATATATATATATATATATATATATATGTGTCTGTTAACACGATAGCGGCCAGAGTTTTTGTTTTTTCGTCACGAAACTTGGTATATAGCATTCAATTAGCAAACGATTGAACGAGTTCGTTAACCACCGAAATCGGTCCACCGGAAGGGGGGGTTTACCCCGAACCCAAAACACTAATTTGACCATTTAAGCCGTAATATTTGTTATATTTCAACGAAACTTGGTATTCGTAGTGGTAATATAGAGAGAAAAGTGAGATATAAAAATGAACTAAATCGGTTCATAAGGAGGGGGGGTTTACTCCGGACCAACAATACTCTGCAATAATTTATTGCTTTATTGAGATGAGTATCTGATAATAATTTATCAGTTACTCATTACAAAATTAAAAGAGAACTATTCATGTTTTTATTTTATTTATGTAGGATATTTTAAGCAAATTTTTCTGGAAAGCAGTCTACACTACCCAAATTCTGAGGAAAGTGCTTAGTTATGCAGCTCCTGCGTGACGGACTTTTTGAGTATGGATATAAACTCTGTATTTATTTTGGACTTGTCAATTGTAATTTTTGACTTATAACATTTTCTTTTTTCTTTCTTTCACTTCACTTATCAATCTCAGTGGGGTTTTAAATATAACAAAAACATTGAAGAACTATAAAGCTATATGTCCTTCAAAAATTGTATATTATTCAGATGTTTTAATTTCAGTTTTCTTCAAACATTCACTTATATCTCTTTGCTCTTAATTGTTTGCACGGTTCACGTTGGGCCCACTTAAGGAGGTGTAGTTGTTAGATTAGGTAGGAATGGGTTAATCTACAATGGCCTAGACTTAGTCTACCCATGACGATTTATGCTTTTCTGAAGGAATAAAGCTATTTTTGAAGTTGCCGAAGACCACAACTCAAATGTCTTCTTAATTTCAACAAACTTAATATTTTTGGTTGGGCACATGATTTACAAACTTTCTCAAAACTTATTATTTTAAAATAGGCTCCAATTTCTTTGAATAAGAAATGGTTCCGGGTCAACTGTTTCCAGTTAAGCATTTTCAGCTTTCTTATTGGCGAGATCATTACATTTTACACTCGTGTGTCATGGCACAAAAAAAAAAAAAAAAATCGTTTGTTTTTCAAATATTCATGTTGTATGCCAACATTTCTAATGTGGTTAAGCAGATTACATTATTGCCCGATAGATGGAATACATTTCTTTTTAATATATACAGAATCTATTTTATGATATTTTAGTGTTGGAATTGAATGTTTTATTTATTTAAATTTTAACGTCCATTTATTAATAACTAGAAATTTTAGGACGGGTTATCCATTGATTACACCCTTTTCTAGCCAGGATAGGGCTGATGCCCTCTTTTTTTCTAATGAAAAGCCACCCCTAGTGGGAATTGAACTCACAACCTTAGGCACTCGACTTTACCACTCACGGCTACCTTTTGATTTTTGTTAAAGTTTCAGAGAAAAAAAATAGGGTAAAAATGCAGTTTCACGCCCTCCAAACCGATTTCTTTCAAATTTTGTACAATAACGTATTTTGATGCACTAAACACAAATGCGTTAAAAAAAACCTTCGCATTTAACTAGGAAAGAAGTTATTAAGGACTTAAGTTCACTGTTATGCAGGTTATGAGAGCTAATGTAAACAACTAAATTTGTGACAACTTTAAGGCATACATGCCTTAAGGCATAAATGACGACTTTAAGGCATACATGCTATGCGTTTTCGCTCGCTCAAGAAGATGACAATACCCCAGTCAATCCAACTCGCTAAAATTAATAGAATATAATATTAAGCACTAAAGTTAGGAAGGTTATAAAACTAGGCGTCATCAGCGTATATGTAACATTGGGAAACAGAGAACTCTCATTTGAAATGTTCAGAAACCATTTATTCAAAAATATTGTTAATTTTAAGGGCATCCTCACCCGTCGTCACCTGTCGCTTAAGGGCATACGTGCTATGCGTTTCCGCTCGCTCCGCTACGCTCCGCTCGCTCAAGAAAATAACAAAACCCCAGTCAATCCAACTCGCTAAAATTAATAGAATTCTATTAATTTTAGCGAGTTGGATTGACTGGGGTTTTGTTATTTTCTTGAGCGAGCGGAGCGTAGCGGAGCGAGCGGAAACGCTTAGCACGTATGCCCTTAAAGTCTTCCTAGACATTCCTCTAATCCTCCAAGACATCTCTTTTAGCTTTCTTCTTCTTCTTCTTCTTCTTCTTCTTCTTGAGACTGGATGTTCGGTGGATACAAATCCCCAATCGCACTGAAAAATGCCTTTAAACGCTCTTCATATTTATGAGCGCGTTTGAAGAGAAATTCGGCCAAATATCCATCTAAATGTTCTTCTGTTTAGCATCAAAATATTTGTTTGACAATTGACTTGTTGACAATTGAAGTTCGATAGGCGCGAATTAGAACGATAATTATAAAGGCATTAGCAAATTATTAAGGGATTTCTGATATATAATACTTTTCATGAACGAAACAAGAAATGTGAGGAGTGTTTAATTATTTAAAAAAATGATTGTAAATAAATAACTGCTGATGAATTTCGATAATTTATGGTAAATTTCAATTAAACTTCCTTATTACGAACTTTTCCATACCCGCGCATGCGTATGTTGACAAATTTAGTTGTTTACATTAGCTCTCATAACCTGCACAATAGTGAACTTAAGTGCTTAATAACTTCTTTCCTAGTTAAATCCGACGTTTTTTTTTTATCGTATTCGTGTTTAGTGCATCAAAATACGTTATTGTGCAAAGTTTGAAAGAAATTGGTTTGGAGGGCTGGAAACTGCATTTTTACCGGTTTTTTTTTATCGTATTCGTGTTTAGTGCATCAAAGTACGATATTGTACAAAATTTGAAAGAAATCGGTTTGGAGGGCGTGAAACTGCATTTTTACCAAAAAATGGCTCGAAGAAAGGTTACAAGTAATGTTTAATTACGGAAAACCATGGAAACGAATGACATTTTAAAAATGTCTAAATTTTAACTAAACTTTATTCGAAATTAAACAATGATTTTAGAGTAGTAGAAATGTTTGTTCGAAAATTACGAGTTAAATTGTCAAAATGTCAGAAATACGGAATGAAGTATCTGAGATATCCAGAAGAACCCATGAGGTCGATTGTCTGGAAGACGAGAACCCAAAGCCGCATGACGAAGTTGCGGGAATAGTTGATGAGGTGCCTCCTATTCAATGCCTGCCGAACGAAATTCTTTTCCATGTTTTTTCCTTCTTGCCGGTTACGGATGTGAAGAAAAACGTGGCTCTCACCTGCAAAAGGTGGTGCCTTGTCAGTAAATCGTCTAGCCTTCTTATGGATTTGAGCTTCGGTCCCACGCAGCCAACAGAAGTCGTTCTCAGGGTGAGTGTAAGCAACATTTTCGTAGGTCCAGCAATTGGCTGTTTCTAGATACCACTAATGAAAAACCTCTGCCAAAGATTTACTTTAAAGCGTTGGAAAAACTTTATTAACATTTAAATTGGGTAAAAATGCAGTTTCACGCCCTCAAAACCGATTTCTTTCAAATTTTGTACAATAACGTATTTTGATGCACTAAACCCGAATACGATAAAAAAAACCTTCGCATTTAACTAGGAAAGAAGTTATTAAGCACTTAAGTTCACTGTTATGCAGGTAATGAGAGCTAATGTAAACAACTAAATTTGTGACGACTTTAAGGCATACATGAATTTAAGGCATAAATGACGACTTTAAGGCATAAATGACGACTTTAAGGCATAAATGGCGACTTTAAGGCATAAATGACGACTTTAAGGCATACATGCTATGCGTTTCCGCTCGCTACGCTCGCTCAAAAATGTTAACAAAACCCCAGTCAATCCAACTCGCTAATATTAATAGAATATAATATTAAGCACTAAAGTTCACTGTTAGGAAGGTTATAAAACTAGGCGTCAACATCATATTTGTAAACACGCGCATGCGGAGATATGTAACATTGGGAAACAGAGAACTCTCATTTGAAATGTTCAGAAACCATTTATTCGAAAATATTGTTAATTTGAAGGGCTACCTCACTTGTCGCTTAAGGGCATACGTGCTACGCTCGCTCAAGAAGATAACAAAACCCCAATCAATCCAACTCGCTAAAATTAATAGTTCTCATAACCCGCATAACAGTGAACTTTAGTGCTTAATAACTTCTTTCCTAGTTAAATGCGAAGGTTTTTTTTTAACGTATTTGTGTTTAGTGCATCAAAATACGTTATTGTACAAAATTTGAAAGAAATCGGTTTGGAGGGCGTGAAACTGCATTTTTACCTTAAATTGTGATGAGGAAACTGCCTCGAACATAATATATGTAAAAATAATGATTTTTCGTCGTTGCCCAGAGCAATATTTTGACTAGCTTTACATTCGTTGCACAAAGTTATTTTGTGACTCAACTGATTTCCACAAGTTACGCAAGAATACTTGTTTTTTACGCTATTTGTTCAGGGGGCACGGTGCAGTTTTCTTTTTCTGATCTCACCTTTATGTGGAATCAGTGGGACTCTCTGGATGGGCTGTTGGGCGATCTCTGCCAGCCGTAGCCGTAGATTTATGGCTAGAGTTCTCTCTTCGTCGTATCATTTCTTCCCATATCAGTACTTTGGCCAATTGACGTAAGAAGGCCATCTGGTTGTCTACGTGACAGCTATTTCCTAAGTTTATAACCTGCGCGATGGAATAAACTCACCTTCATACTAGATGATAGTATAGAAAAATAGGGAACGAAAAGTGTAAATATCTCTTATCTCTAAAACATACGTACACCTGATATGTGTCGAGGGCAGCCACTGGCAATAACTAGCTCACGAAGAGACGTTGATGCGACTGGCCGGTGGAAAAACGGATATCCGGAAGATACTAAGGCGTAGAGCCCGCCAAAACACGGCTGCCAACCGTGCTCCGAAAAATACTGGTTTGAGTTTTCATGACCAGAACTATATGTTTTCTCACCATATCCACGAAGGTGGCTATACACGTTCAGTTCAAATCTCAAGTCCAGGACTGCACAGTTTGGTCTGAAGGTTTGGACTGTATGGGTCAAGCACAAATATTAAAAGTCCGTCTCGCAGGACTGCATCATCTTAGCGCGGTTCCGTTCATATCCCTAGTCTAATTTGGAAAGATTAAAATAGAAGCAGTTATTATTTTGGTTCCACCAGTCTTTTTTTTTTAATTAATTATTATAATGGCGTGTCAACCCTTAAGGTCACTAACGCCATTCCTGTGAGTAGTAAAGTCTTGAAAGGTGACATACATGATTTACAATCTTACCTGGAAGGGTCCGCTACACTAGAAACAGACCCGCTAGTGACAAGGTCTTGGAATCTTGGAAATCTATATTTCTAACAATAAATTGTTTTTGTTATTTTACTTAACCAGTTTTATTGTCGAATACATTATCCAACTATAAGCAATTAAAAAATAACAAGAAATAAAACAGACAAAAAGAACCATTGGAATAAACTAAATCAATTAATTTAAAGCTTTAAGCACTTTTTTCTCCGATTTACATCGCCTGATTAAAACTTTCTTCAGAACCTTTTTTGTAGAGCATTTAGTAAGCTTCCGAATGGTAATCTTCCGCTTCACAAGATTGTCAACGGTTTTCGAGATACTAACGAAATTATACAAAGTTACCAAAACTTTTTTTGTCTGTTAATAAAATATTTTATTCTAACCCTTCCTTTACTCTAAACGTAACAAAAATTTCAACATATTAGTGTTGATGAACCTCCAACATGCAGAAAATGTTTCAACTGTACCCCATAATTCTAAGTACCAAAATCAAAGACAAAGAACCCTCCCTAGGAAGGACGCTAGGCAGTTGAAAAGCTATATATCTTGGAAATCCATGTCTCTAACATTAAATTGTTTTTCTTATTTTTCTTAACCTGTTTTATTTTCAAATACATTATCCAACAATAAGCAATTAAAAAATAACAAGGAATAAAAAACAGACAAAAAGAACAGTTAAAAGTTTTAAGCTCTTATTTCTCCGATTGACATCGCCTAATCAAAACTTTCATTAGAACCTTTTTTTTAGAGCATTTAATAACCTTTCTAATGGTATTCTTCGTTTACCAAGATTCTCAACCTTTTTCGAGATATTAAGGAAAGTAAACAAAGTTACTAAAACTTTTTATGTCTGTTAATAAAATATTTTATTCTAACGCTTCCTTAACTCCAAACGTAACCAAAATTTCAACATATTAATTGTGATGAAAGTAGAACATGCAGAAAATGTTTCAACTGAATCCCATGATTCTAAGTACCCAAACCAAAAACGGTATTAAAAAAATATTTTTCCAATTTTCTCGAAAACGGTTAAAGCTATCGCCTTGAAAATGGTTTCATTCGTTTTCCTAGCCCAGGAACCATATAAAACGAGTACTTAGAAGCTTATGAACTCAAAAACGTAAGCGTTACGATTTTTTTTGCGCGAATTTCGCCCCAAACGCCATCTTCCAGTAGGCGGATTTTGCTAATTAACGAACTTGACCTTTCAAATTGGACGATGGATTTTTGTACCAAATTTCATCAAAATCGGACCATTCGTCTTCTATCTAGAGAGCGAACAGACAAATATATATATATATATATATATATATATATATATATATATATATATATACAAATTTGAACCACAGTTATTTTCGGTCTCTAGGGGTTCTGAAACGCGAAATTTTCTAGTCGGCACTTCCGGATTGTTTCATTGTATCAACCCTATAAGCGGGGTTCCTCCCTATGGGGGAGAGAGGAACCGCGCTAAAAGGATAAATTAATTAACCTTAGGGCCGGGACTGCACAGACCAGTTATAGTAGACCCACTGTACGTGAATCAAATATCCTCTTGTCCACGCACATCACGACTGGCTTTCACAGTCCCGGCCTCATAGGACGGTACTGTTAATCTATTGGTTTCATCATTTCACTTTGATGGACTGCACAGATCAATTCAGGCCTCAAGGCTTTCTCATACACGGTGAGGACTGGGCACCTTAAGATCACCTCCATAGTCTAGTATGGATCTGTCATGCGATTGTAATATACATTCATGACATCCTTTGATTAGTTGTTTCCCCTTTATTTTTACATCGTTCTATTTAAGCTTAATTTGAAGTGACAGGTCTTGCAAAGCGCTCCGATGCTGAAGAGACTTGCCCTGTACTCTAGGAACGACGTGAACGATCTGATAAGAGAAGTTACAGGCTCAAATCTCAAGATTGTGAGACTCAAGGTATCATCCAGCAAGGAAGGTCGGCACACAGATATAGAATCTGATGTTATTCTGGAATTCTTTAAGACTTGCAAGCAATTAAGGTAAGGTCACGTTTTATTAATTTTTATTCTTATCAGATCTTATTTTTGAATTTTATAAGCGCGTTTCTCCTTCCGCGTAAGGACAATGTCGTTATTTCGATGATGAATCTAGTGGCACCAATTGTAAATGTCTTTTTTAAGAATTTAACGAAATTGTAGGTTGTTGTATTTGCCAGTTAGCACTTAACAAGCCCAGGAAATGAACCAATGAGTACATAATCGGGCTGCGGTCATCTTACTTGATAAGTACATTTTTAAACAAAATAGGTTTTCTGTTTAAAACTTAGTTTTAATAACTAAAATAACCATACTACTTGTATCTACACACTGGCTAATCTCTGACGTCAAAGGTCTCTTTTGAATGATCTAAAATCTGATCCAAATTTGAAGATATTTTCAGATCAACGATTTTGCGTTCATAGGTTTGCATTTATTAGCTTTTATTAAATCGAGTAAAATTATCTATAAGGAAACTACTTTATCCGCTTCTAAGTGATATGGAAAAAAAAAACTAGATTTGTTTAAGGTAGTCGTAAACATTTAATGTCTTAGCGACAGAAGTTTATACAATATTATTACCTAATGTTTAATTCATCTTAAGCTTATCTCACTGGAGCTTATCATGAATCTAAAGCCTATCTTACTGGAGGTTGTTTGTTCGGTGACTATAGTCGCCAATAGCAACAGCAAATGATTTTCGGAGGATCAACCTTCCAATGAATAACCTGTTTCTAAATAATGTTGCCCAGCTTCGGTGATATTTCGGTGTTTGCAACGTTGTATGTCAGTCGGAAATATTGTTTATTATTTTTAAACAAATTAAAATTATTTATGTATATTATTTTGGGAAATATATTTAGTTATATGCTTCTGATATATATATATATATATATATATATATATATATATATATATATATATATGAATTGAAAAGATATTTTACAAATAACAGTTAAAATAAATACAGTTAAAATTCACTACAAAGCCTTACTTTTTACTGAACCGTAATACAATAATAGTTAATGGATTCTGTAAGATTGATTTTTACCAGCTATGGGTCTGCTGAAAAAATGTACTGCTTCCCTGTGGACGTATATAAAAGGGTCGCAATCTATGGATAAACCAGCACTAATGACCTAAGAAACAAATGCGATGCAGGAATAAAATAAAAACATATTCTACACTAAGTAGCTATGACAAAATATTTCTTTTGAAGGTACCTGGTGATGAAGCGAGTGTCATTCGACAATCCTGAAGTTGTGTTTCACGAATTGGGAGCTTCATGTCCGCAGCTTCTGGGTCTGAACTTGAACCACAGCATACAGCTGGATACTTCACTCCTACACGACCTCGTCTTGGGATTACCCAAAATTAGAGACTTCAGAATTTACTGCCTCTCCTACAATAGAATTGGGTTTGTATTAAAAATGGATTTGTATTTAAATTAATTTCTATTATGATTAGAAAACATTTGCCAAGGGAACGTTATATGTACCCTATCAAGGAATATCTTTGTTTGGGTCCCAGGAAAATATGAAATCACAATAAGCATTTTCAGTTGATTTTTAATTCATTTCCCACCACTGTTGGTTTAATATATTTAAAAAGAAGAAGAACAATGGTGATTACTGATGATTTAAAGTAGTCATTGGTGATAAAAAGTAACTGGCAGCCTTAATGTAAAAAATACCAATATTTAAATTAATATATAAATATAACATGAAGTTTCTAGCTAAAATAGCAAGATGTTTTGTAGGAAAATATAAGGAGGTTCTATTCTAAGCTTTTCAAATTGAACAAGTCATGTATTAGGATTACATGGAAGCAGGCTAGGATGAAGCCATTTCTGTGAGTTGATCTTTTTCAATTGCAGCGAAATGGATTTAGGTAATCAATTTAATAAATCTAAACGGAATATATTCTGTAAGCGTTGGCTGTTGAATTTTTTTTTTTATTTGAGAATTGTCTTAAAATATACATACAATTATCAGCAACCTTTTCCCTCTGCAGATCCGTTACCCCGTACGCAGACACACCTATAATAGAATTGCTGACGAAGATGGGAGATGTCCTCGAATGCCTTAAGTTGAACATGCTCGGCTTGACGGACAGCATTATGCCGCTGTTGTCAACAATGCCCAACATTACCATACTTCATCTCTACAGGCTGGTCAATGTGCAGGATGAATCATTCTTGCTTCTTTCAAGGTGAGGAATTTGGTGAGGAATTTGAGGGTTTTGTTTTTTTTTCTGGCAATTTGTTTGTCGAGCACTGATAAAAACTTATGCCAGTCATAAGTTTTGGTCGTGACTGGCATTTTTTGGAGTACTTTGGGCGAGCGTATTCGACGATTTCAGGGCATTCCCAAGTCAATGTTGAGGTAGTAATCATCAGTGGCCAGCTTATATCAAAAGCGCTCTCCCCTCATACTCCTCCCTTCAATGCCAGGGATGATGTCACACCTAAACGTGTGACGCATGTATATTTACTGAGTAAACAATATTCTTAAGCAGCTGCAAAGTATTGTTCTTTAGAAATGTTAACAAGGAAAACACAAGGGCAAAGACAAATGCAAGGGCGTAGTTGCTTACAAAAGTTTGAGAATGTAATTAATGGAAATCATAATTTTATTGACATGTACTGACTGATGTTGGACTGGTTTAAGTTTCCAAAATTGGCCAACAAATGATAGCGTTAAAGGACAGTCTACCAAAAGAGAAAAATAAATTACAAATGGCTTTGCTAAAAATCAGACTTACACCATTTATTTGTCACTTATCCTGACGGGACAAACTCTCTTATTAGTCACCTGCATTATCAACTTCTCCATTCGCATTAAGACAAAAGGGCTGAATTATTAAAAAAAATATTGGTTCAACAATAGTCTCATTTGTAGACCATGTGAATCGTTAGTAGGTAGTACGCGACAATGGTCGTGGGTTCGATTTCCACTAAGGTGGTCTTTCTTTCAAAAGATAAGTAAAATTTAAGTATTTAACGTTTGGAATCTTGCTTGCTATACTGTATTCGAAATGTACCTCTGTCTATAATCCATAAGTCGTCTTTCTTGAAAAACATATACCCAAAATAGTTTTTGATTGTTGGATAGTTGGGGTGTATAGCATATTCACATTCCAGGCGCAGAACACTTAAGGAATTATACACAAAACATAATACAGATATAAGACTTACAACTGGAGTATTCAGAGGAAGCTCAATATAACGAGATTATACCTAAACAAAATCCTTAATTAAATAACTTAATAAAACAGACAGACTCAAAACATTCTACAAGCTCCAACATATGAGTAAAACGTTGATTTTTTCACCTTTAGAACTTAAAAATATCAACTTATATTTGACATTATCCGCAGTGAAAAAGACAAATATCAACTTATATTTGACATTATCCGCAGTGAAAAAGACAAATATCAACTTATATTTAACATTATCCGCAGTGAAAAAGACAAATATCAACTTATATTTGACATTATCCGCAGTGAAAAAGACAAATATCAACTTATATTTGACATTATCCGCAGTGAAAAAGACAAATGCATTTTCTAAAAGACAGTATAAGCATTAATAAGATGACAAAAAGAACGTAAAATAGATTTGAATTCCTCATTTGCAGTTGTATTAAGAATAAGTTGATTAATAAATATTAGATACCATTATTTCTCAAAGAGATCCAGAAGATCCAAGTGAACTTGATTGATATTTTTTATAGGTTTCGAATTAATGACTTAATAATTTTTGACAGGTTGACCGGATTGAAGAAGTTCGTTGTGACAGTCCCTCGAACAATATCAGCCGAATGCTGGGCTCAACTTTTCGGCAGCCCATCTTTCAGGAACCTCACCCTCATCACCGTATCCAACAGCTTCTCCTTAGACGACACCGCCCTACGGGTCATATCCGACAACTGTCACGATCTGATAGAACTCAGCGTTCCCGGATGTCGGAGAATAACCGACACCGGACTGTCGCATATAATCGTCAACTGTCGCCGGATCCTAAGATTGAACCTTTTCTCCACGAAGTCCGTCCTATCCCAGGCGTTCATCCTCCTTCCAAGGTATCTTCCGAATATGGAACTTCTGATTTACAAGCCGGTGGATATGAACACCATCGTACTCCCGCCAGAGTTGGACGAAATGCCAAATCTGGTTGTGAAATCGGTTTACAGATACCTGTAAGAGTGCCCATTACTTCTTCCAGTTCCGCAAAAAATGTTACATGCGGTTGGAGTCTGCAGCGCATGACATCAATGCTGGGAACTATTGTGGGTTTTATCTAAATAAATGTGTTGTGTGCAAATTTTAATGCCTTTATTATTTACAATTACATCACTGTATAATCTGCCAAAACTGTATTTCTAACCAAAATAGAAAGATTTGCTCTTATTGGGTCTCCTTATATAAGGGTGGATAGCGCATCAGAGACCAACTTAAGGTGAGCGGGATTTGAACACATTGAGGCGTGCAAATTATTTAGGAATACGACATACTCTACCTACCTTGATGAAAAATGTGTTATGTGTCTTCAAAGAGTAACGAAACTGTCGTTAATGACCCCAACGGTTGACACGTCTTAAAATCAACCAAAAAAAAAAAAAAGTAAAGAAAATATGTATATTTATTTATATATTGGTAATTCGGTACAAAAAATACTAATTTGTCTAATTCCCAAGATCAACTTTGTTAAACAGTTGAATCCGCTTACAGGTAAACCATTTGTTCGGCTTTATTTGCGAAACGGTTCGCAGGGAGTGTTTATATTTCTCAAGAAATATCATCAGAAAGTATTAAATGTTTTTATTCCATCTTTCCAAATGAAAATGCGCTAAGATGACACCGTTCCTGTGTGTCGGACTCTTTTTTTGTGGAGAAAGGGCGAAAATCAGAACTAGAGAGCGTGTTAGGGGGGACGGAGGTCGGGTCATGCTGGAACAATTAATTATAAATTACGGGGGTTGGGGGGGGGCACACCGTGGGCTGCGGCTGCCCACTAACTAATGGGGCACCAGCTGGTAGCACAACTCTCTACTGCCCTTAGCCCTTCCCTCTCTCTCTGGTGCTGTGCAGACTAGTAACAACACAGGGGCAATACCTACAGGGCTTCTAAGGATCCACACCGGGGCATACACGTTTATCGTTTTGATGGGCGTTTGTAGGCAGAAAACTAACAAATATAACTCCCAATCGAGGTTTGTATTCACATTTTTGGCGCGTTTCCTCCCTACCTACAAAGGGAGAATATTTCACCTAGTGCGGACTATAACATTTCAAGCTTCAGGACCCGTATATCTCGAAAATATCGTTCGTTCAAATTTGTGTATATATATATATATATATATATATATGTGTGTATATATATGTATATATATATGTATATATATATGATATATATATATATATGTATATATATATGTGTATATATATATGTATATATATATATACACACATATATATATATATATATATATATATATATATATATATATATATATACATGTCAAATTTTTTAACCAGCAGAATTCGACAATCGTCTTATAAAACCCACTAAACTAGAAATACAGCCTAATTGTATTAAGGTGAACCTTCCCGTACAATAGCCACGTCTAACCTGAGATTACTACTACGTAGAGAGTCAATCAGCTGTGAGTAGTCAGCTCTGTAAAATTAGTAGATTCAAGAAAAAAAAAAAAATCTAAATTTATTATTATAATATAACATTTTTTTCAGATTTTGTGACTGAATAAAAATTAATTAAATTTTATTTAGTTAATTAAAAAAAATATACTGTTTGAATATTGAGTAGGTCAAAAAAATATTAATCCTTTTTTTTGTACCACTTTATTCTTGGATTGCCCTGCATGATTCGTGGACTTCATGCCATCTCGTCAGGGAGCATTAAATCCCCATGTATGGTCCGCTCGCCACCAATATTATGACTGAAATACGGGTATATTTAAATATATATATATATATATATATATATATATATATATATATATATATATATTTTATGGATTATTAGCCAGAGCAGTTTTTTTATTCTGATCATCCACATTTTTCACATGTTGTTTTTATATTTTGTACGAAAGAAATTAGGCGTAGGGACGGATACAGGCTAAGATGACGCAGTTTCTGGGAGTTGGCCTTATTTTTATTAAATATCTGTTTACTGGTGATTAAACAAAAAATATTTTTCGAACATTTGGCATTGACTTTGGTCTGGAAAATTCCTTCTGTTTACATCAATAAATGAGGAACAAATCACGTCACTCAATATTGGTTTCACAATCTATTGTGTTTATATTATACTGTATGGCCTGGATTCAATCTGTTGTTATTTACATTCTGTCCTATCCTATTTTATTTTATTTATTTTATTTTTGTTTGTATCGCTTTTTTAAATATTATAATGTATGCTTGTTGTTTCTGCAATTTGTATGAATGTTTCTCTCTCTTTCTCCCTCATATTATATAAATAGAATTTTTTAAGAAAGGCTATTATTTTATCTATTATTTTACTGTCTTTACCCCAGGTAATGGTGACATTTGCAGGGATTTCTAATTTGTTTAATTTATTCCTGTAATGATGGCAGTGGACTAAAATTTGTTTTATAGACAGAGTCTCGTCACATCTTGGGCATTTTGATGAGTTTTCTTTCGACATGAGGAACAAGATTTTATGGAAAATCTCTAAGATGACGCAGTTCCTCTGAGTTGGACTATTTTTTCTTTTATATTTATTGATTTTTACCACATCCAACCGCATTCAGAAAGAGCGCCTAATCCCATGGCGTAAATGTGATTCTTATCTCTTGAAGATATGAGAAGATGGAATAAACGAGAAAACGCTAGGGAGAACTGCTTGCTAAGATAGCAACTCTGATAAAAAAAAAAAAAAAATGTCTAGAAAAAAAATACAATCTTACTCTCTCTCTGAACCATAACAATACTATCGAATAGGCCTTATCGTCATTACTAGACGTTTATCATATTTCTGACGTGCCCCTCTCTTTGTGTCTACAATTTCGTTTCCAATATTTCCAAGTATATTACATCAGAAAGGAAGTGTTCTGTATTTAGTGTTTTATTACTTCTTACGCAGGGAGAGAAGAAAAATGTTTATTGAATAAATTTATATTTGTTATTGAAATTGTAATTGCGTAAGTTTCCTATTTTGTGGGAAAAGCAGAACAATATTTGTATGCAAATGATAAATAAACATTTCCTATATTCTATCATCTTGGTACGTTTTTCAAGATAAGACAATTTTCTATTTTTTTTATCTTCTCCTGCTCTATTTTAGAAACGCTCTACACACATCATGGCGTCTAGGCCAATCTCAGGGGCCATTAGCAGTTTATAAAATATGTTTTGTATTCATGCGTCATGATCTAAAAATCAGTTGTCCATTTGTAGTCACAGATTGGTTATACATAATATGACATAAGGCAGGCACTGTTCAGTATACCACTTAGCTTGGACTGTTTTCTGCGTTTCAAAAATGAGTCTTTCTACAATTCCGCTTGATCAGATAAATACAGCAATCATTTTTTATAGATCGATATTTTTTGGTGTATTTTCATCTTGGAAGACCCACACTTTGTTTTGAGCCTAGGTCGGCACAGTACAGCCAAGTTTGGTCACCTGTCCAGATGCTGTTCACATATTGACATTTGCCCCGTAGCAAATAACCTTCGACACGAAGTCTTACGATGATCCATTTCCTCTTCCGACAGACTACAGGGCAACCAAAGACACGAGAGTTCCTTTACCTTTCAATAACCTTTCTGAATCGAATGCACTGCTGGTACATGAATGTTTAAGTTCTCTACTTTCTGTTGATATGTCACTCGGCAGTCTCAACCAAGCGGTTTCCTCCCAGTAGATAAGTTAACCCTTCTTTGTTTTTCGCCATAAAATAGCAAAACATTCCCACAACGAACGGTTTGTCGTTTATTCCTGAACCAAATTTAACTGTATCGGCCGTATTTTTGCTTTCTTGCACCGAAACTCAGTATGTATCTTTACCACCCTATTCTAGCCAGAACATGACTTTTTCTTTCGAAAGAAAGTCGATCACTCCTGTTGTAGTGGCCTTAACACTCATGGCCAACGGGGCTGACCAGAACAAAATTACATAAAGCGATAACATTTTAGTTTCCTTTTACATAACATTGCAACAATAATGTTTGTTTTCTTTTTATATAGGTTATAATATTGACGGGGGTGAGGTTAGCAATTGACTAATATGCTGGAGGACCTCAGATCAAAACCCAAGTGCACTGAAGACCTTCTAGTTTATACGTTCGTTGTTTGGATTCGGCTCATTGACTGTCCCTAGGCCAACCCAGCCTTTAATTAATTTATTAAGGTAAATACCTGCAAAGGGAAACATCAGACCGTCAGATTATAATACTGACCACACTATCTTGCTTGTGTGCCATATTGTCAAGAATCAGATATCTCTTCAGTATCTGCCATCTGGGCCCTCGTAGCCTTTTACGGGACTAATTATTTTTTTAAATACATTATGGACTTTCTGCAGGAATGTGGCGTAAACTAGGCTTCCTGGTTGAGGATTGTTCAACTCTAGTGCAGCTCTTGGGTGACGATCTTTTTTTATATTTAACATCGGTTCCTAGTGTAAAAGTCTTCTTACTCCTCCGATCTAGATTTTTCCTTAAATTATGTAATGCTCTATAATTTCCCAATAAGCCTAGATCCATATCCTTTAGGACGACCTAATCTGCCTAATGGTGGTTGCCATACCTAAATCAAGGGCTTTAGGCTCGACCCTCTTCAACGACCCTCCACCCGAAGGAAAAAACTCCAGGGGGTCCTCGCGGACTGCTCCGCCGGTCACTCCACCCTGATTTACTCTGCCGGGGAGGATTACTGCTAGAAACCAAGGGCCTACTGCAGGTAGAACTTGGGGGTGGTTTTGGGCTCATCCCAATTGATGGGGGATTTCTCCGGCACTGATGGGGGTGGGGGTGAGGACGATTTTTCACCGGCACGTTATCTTCCTCCAAACACACACACGAGAGGGTTCTAATTCCAGCTGATCTATGGCGGGATTTGTCTAATCGTAATCTTCTTCTCTGTCATCGCAGACAAAAGTTTTTTCCCTTTAAAGTGATTCTTTGTTTTAAGGTATTAATGCGAATATGTGTGGCTCGTGTCGTCATATGATACCTAAGAGTCCAAGGTTGTTTAAATTCAAAGGGCCCTGCTATTTTGTATTAATAAAATTCAATTAATTATTTTAATAATGAGAAATTTCTGTCACGCAGAAGCTTCATAACTAAGCACGTTCCTGAAGCAGGCTACACACGGTCAGGCAGGCCTGAATAGTCCACCTGAAAGCCGGTCGCATGAACGTGTATATATTTCGGCCTGTCTTTCAGTTAAGACTGTTTAGGCGGCCGGAATATATACACGATCTGGCGACCGGCTTTCAGGCGGACTGTTCAGGTCTAACTGACAGGCCTGCCTGAAGCGTGTGCAGCCTGATGTCCTGGAGTAAAAAAACACTTTTTTCTAACAATAACTGTTTCTCATTATTTGGGCATGATATTTACGGTTTAGTTACAATAAAGCAGAAAAAATAGCAGTCTGTACGAAAGAATTAATCATCTAGCGTAAAAGAAAGAAAAATCTTTATTAAAAATAAAGTATGCTGCCCAAATGTTTTGGGGTGCTATAAACACAGCGTACTTATCAATCTTTCGAAAATTCATTTTTGTTGGTTAAAAAGGGTTTCGTATTAATTTGGAAAATAAATTTTGATGATTAGTTAAAAAAAAAAAAATTAATATTAAACGAATTTTGATAATATTTGGAATACAAAGAATTATAATGATAAGTTTGACCAGATTTGTTCAAATGATTTTCGAAAGATTGATAAGCAGCTGGTTAGCTCCCATATATATGATTATGGAGTATCCCCAGAGAATCTACTAAAATAGATTCCGCGAGGATAGGTAGTTCCTTGGGGAATTAAAACAATATTTTTTAAAAGACCGTGGACCTATTTTCTTACATTTAATTCAGGTTTATTTTAAATAGGAAATTATTACGCAGAAAAGATAGAATAATACCTGTATGACAGCGTAATAATAAGTTTTTAACCTATTCAAGGATTACGACCAATATTTTCTTCATGTGGGAATTAATTACCACGCTTGCTTATCTTTATTTGATCATTGTATAAATAGCTTTAAATTTCGATTTTATTTCTTCAGATAGTTAACAGTTTAAAAGTGTATTTGTTTTTATTCGATTTCCGTGAAATATGGAATTATTGAAAACTAGTAATGTATCATAAAAATTATCGTTACTATATCATTTTTTGCAGTTTATTATAGCATGGTTCTCGTCATAATATATGTTATTCGTTATTGATAAATAATCGAAGTATAATGTTTCTTGACACTGGGGCGCTCCGGACGAGTGTCAACAAACAGGTAACCTAGAGATAACCTGTTATCTATAGGTTACCAGTAACAGGAGTTAAACCTGTGCAGGTTAAAATTCGTTGTCAATAATAAATGTGTGTTACTACCATTGGCACGAAGTGTTAAGTGCTCACGCATTAACACGCACGGCCACCCGACCTCAGACAAACTACTTTACAAAATATGTATAGAAATGGATAGTCTATACATTCATCCTAGGAAAAGAATAAAAAAATATAACACTTTCTCCGGCATAGTTATAGTTCCATTGCTCTTCCTGGCGCAGGGCGATGGAAATAAGTTCAACAGAGTATAATTCTAGATAATTTTATGTTTGAGTAGTCCAGCCATGTTAAACAAGATATCTTGGGCAATCTTTAATCACTTTCGATATGGTCGAAGGTTAGCCCCAAATTGGTTAATAAGCCTACTTTCCATGATTGAACATCAAAACGGCTTTACTACCAGATCCGAACTATACTTATTGGGCGCGTTTAAATTAGGACGGGGAGAGGGGGAGGGGTTATAATTTCCCTAACCAACTAAAAGGATTATATAAATGGTAATTATAGGGGGGGGGGGGTTCCCCCTTCCATGGGGAGGATGTCGGGTCCCGCAGACGGATCCCCAGGGAGCGGACATTAGTCAGGGCGGATTAGGGCCCCGTAGGGTAATTACCGTACTATCGATACTACTACCACCTATCGATTCCACCGTTCGATCCATGGGATGACGTCACTGTTAATTAATGACAAGGACCAAAGTCCCCCGGCTAATTAGTTGCGAGTTGTTAAGTTGTGTTTCGCCGCGGCGCCCTCCGGGACGGGGCAAAAATTATTGATACTCCTGTAGCCAGAGCACGCTTGGGTCGATCAAGTATTTATCGCAGCTCCTGGCGATTCCATGATTATAACATCAAGTTCAGACTTGTCTACTAATATTTGAATTGCTTCAATTTATCAATTTACTGCGCGACTTAAGGACTTGACAAAGGAGAAACATTATGAATAACTGAACTGAACAATGTTTACCATTGAGGACTGATGACTTAGAAAAAAATTGCCAACGTGGCCCTCTGCCACATATATTTCTGCAAACATGTACAAAAATAGACAAGCGAAGAAACTTTTCATATGAACTTTTAGTAGATTAAATACCATTTAGTTAAGTGCCAAATACGATGACAGCGGGCTCGCTGATGGATTTTTTCTGGCGGGTTCAGTTGCATACGATACCAGACCTGCAAATCTAACATGGAATAACGTAATGAGGTCACAAACCAAGTACGAAGGGTATAGGACAAGGCCCGGAGTAGTTTTGATAGAAAGGCGAGCGATCTGCTGACGCTGGGCCCGCAAAACACATCTCTCGGATCCATATGCCACGACGCTAGGCTCGCAGAACACATCTCTCGGATGCATATGCCACGACGCTAGGCCCGCAGAACACATCTCTCGGATGCATATGCCACGACGCTAGGCCCGAACATGTTAATCATAAAAGGACAAAGCACGTATTATTGCTTTCATTCAGAAATGTAACTCATTCTTCAGGAAACTATTTGGAATAGGAACGACCATTGCAGAAATTCTTCGGAGACAAACAAGAAGACTTATAAAAGCTTTTCGATTTTTAAAGGACAGATATATATTTAAAATTATAATTTTTATGTGATGGGTTGAATTAAAGCTGATAAACAAATTATGTAATTCAAGGATGAATACGAAAATCATTTTCCAAATAGCTTAGCCCAAGACCTATATTTGCTTGAAGGAATGACTTGATGGCATTACAATGCAAGTCTAATTATTTAATACAATACTTCGTGATAATTCAAAACTAATGTTACTTAAAATTGTGAACGTACAGTATTATGCGAGAAGAAGGACAATAGAGTCCGAAACGTTACATCAAATCGGAGAAAAAATTTGGAAGTTTCACTACTCTTATTTAATGCTACTTATCTACTTTGAATTCAGCTTCCAACATTTCCATAACTTTTTTATCATTTTTTTGTCTTAAATTTTAACTCCCCCTGAGGGTATCTTAAGATGTCGGATGTTCGGAGTGGCTTCGCTTAATGCAGCAGCTGCGTCAACTCAGAAATAGGAACGAGATGCTATTCGCCAAAGATGCGGAGCATCGCCGTAAATAAATATATAAATAAAAACCCCAAACATGGTTAAAAAAATTGGAAAAGGGTATCGTTCGAAAGCCAAATAAATTTTCTTTAAAAATAAGGCATAAATTAGGATGGGTCACTTTTTCGGCGAAAACTAGCCTTGAAGTTTCGATATCATTTCATTTAATGGGAAACATTAAGAGATTTTATGCTGAGCATTCCAGATAGAACCTATGATAAAAATTAAATTTCAACACGCTAAAATGACGCAGTTCCTGTTATTAGGATATTTTTATAATTATTTTGGAGGGGCGGGCCGTGAGTGTTAAGGCGTCAGCACTTAACACTTCGTGCCAAAGGTGGTGGGTTAGATTGCGATGGCTGGAGGCTTTTCTTTGTAAACAAAGGAAAGGTATCAGCTCTATCCAGGCTAGAAAAGGGTGGTGACCCATCCTGAAATTCTGAGTTAATTGTAATGGACGTTAAAATTTCAGGAATACAAATTTTTAATATCCTTTCTAAATTATTTTAAATATAAAATAAAGAGTTTATTATTTATACAATTAATGAATCTGCGTTCAATTTGTGCGTGATTACAATTATTACATTGATTTATATCAGTGAGGTTATCTACTGTCTGTGACATAATGATAGTAATGTCTTTGCTAGTTAACATATCAGCCTCGATAGAGTGTTTAATTTAACTGCAAGGCGGACATTCTCAGAACGATTTGCTGATATTATAAAAAAAAAAAAAAAAAAAAAAAAAAAAAAAAAAATGAGATCAAAAGAACGGTGTCATCAATGGGGATGTTAATTATTAATTACTAACATTAGAATTTAAACAATAGATGTATCTGCGGCCTTTAAACAAACAAGATATAATATAAAGAAGCAGGAGAGTATATAGGAAATAATTTCGGGAATGGCTGTGAACACCAAGGGATATGGAATGCGCCCGCAGAAATGGAGGGGGCTCCGGGAAAATTTTAAATATTATAGTGTACAATGGTGAGTATTGAGATGCTGTGGCATATAGTAAAATAGAGTAAATGTCGAAGACATTTTTCGTTTTTATAATTTTTTTTTTTCACACGAAATGTTACCAAAACATGAATATAACATTTTATTTTTATCTGAATAATTTGTCATTTTTGTTCCATTTAGATGATTTGTAATATCGTTATGCAACAATATGTATTCAAACTGATTGTACAGGGTGTCACAAAAATAATGGTCATCCGTAGGCCAGATGATTCTCCAATGCGTGATCGGAAAAAATAACCCCCATATTGACCCCCGCACAATTGACCTCGAAATGTTATTCAAGGTCAAATTTTTGTATTGCATATTTCGAATCTACGAGTCATGGGGAAGAAAAAAGTCAACGGCACCATTGGTCAGAAGTTACTCTTAATGGCCCAATTACCATTAACAATTTATACGTTGGCCCTTCTCTTCCAATTGACAAATGGTTGCTTATATTGATCATTTTTTTTTTTTTTTTACGTATTCTACTGACATCCCCATGACTATTCCCATATAAAAAGTGAATAAAATTACCAGAATTACTAATTTAGAGGGGGTCTCCCGTGGTCTAATGGCTAGCGCCTTGGATTCATAAGCGGGAGATGGTGGGTTCAATTCCCAACCTCCGGCAGGAATTTTATCATCCCACGGCTCGCTGGTAAAATTCCTCGCTGCACCCTGGATGTCGGCGCTAATGACCTAGTTGTAGATGCGCCGTAAAAAAAAAAAAAAAAAAAAAAATTACTAATTTAGATATTGACGTTTGAAAGTCATCAGTACATTCTCATCCAAATGAGTGGGTCATTTTAAAAAATAAATTAGTATGTTTTTGACGCCTGACAATCAGCAGAGGAATGTTAGGGAGCACCTACACTGGACCCGTTCCGATCCGATTCAATAGCCACCGACTGACGGAAGAAAAACAAACACATGCATCTCAATGGAGGTGCCTACATTGGACTCGACCCGACCCGATTCGATCCAATCAGATGGCCGACGATTCTTGGCCATTCAAACATGTTTGTTTCAATACCGATTTCGGACGGACGAAGCAAAATGGCACCAACCCACATATTGTGTTTCAAAAAGGTCTATAGGTTCTAAATCTTAACTGATTTCAATGCATTTTTTTTTTTTTTTTTTTTTTTTTTTTTTAAATCAAAGGAAATAACATTTAGAACAACTTTGTCAATTCTCATTTTTGCTCTAATGTTTATAACTTTCCAATGCTTATAACCTTCTAGTTACCTTTCTTATAAATAATTTTAAAATATGAATACCAATACTTCTCTTACCTCCAACGTTCAATTTATTCGAAGGTTTCTATGCTTATTAGGTGGTTTTTCTTAACTTAATCATTCATTTTCAGTTCACTACGAGGTCATTACTGACGAGCTGTGACTAAATCGGATCGGCTGAGTCGGCCGCTACCGATCAAACGAAATCGGATCTGATCGGTTCGGGAGAAATACGGATCCAATGTAGGTGCAGCCTTAGTCTTTGTACATGCAAAATGGATCCTATTAGCTATTTTGAGAGCTAGCAACAGCAGCTTATCATCGGAACGAAAATGAATCGTGTAGTTCTAGCCGACAGGAAAGGTCGAGGATGATATAGGGCCTATTTAAGCCCTATAGAGTGGCAAGGTAATTAGGCCCCGAGTATCGGAGACAATGACGGAAAGGCCAGGTAATCCTAGGACCGATACCGTCGCATTGTCTTCTCTCAGGATTAGCAAACGCTCCGACTATATCCCGTCGGCCTCGATAAATTATACAACTTCATCAGAGCTAACGAGCGGCCGAATCACTTTGTTATCGGGGGGATAATGCCCCGGTCTGAAGCCATTAATCGTCCATTCAGCGGAGGATCAATCGTTTAGGAGCACTCCAAAGGCTGTCTTCTGCCTTCTGGATGGATGGTGATATCCTGTCGGGTTCGAGTACTCCTTCATTGTCCTTCTTTAATAGGTTCCCCGTAGGAAAAAAGGACTCTATCTGGATTTCTTTCAGCCAAACATTAATCTCCGTGTTTTATCGCTATTTTTTTTTTTCCAAATTGAAAACCTCAACCTACTTATAAACATCGTTACTAGGGATACAATTTTTTCAAATAAGGGAGTCGCCAAAAGTTAATTAGAAAAATTACGTTAGTTAAACAAAATAGCGTCATTTGTGAGCGCATGTGGCTTAATGCCTGAGTTTTCAACGCATGCGCTGGAGGATTTATGTGTTCTCAAAACTCTAAATGATTTCATTGAAAGGTGATCATTGACCGTTGGGATTACGAATGTAGATATTGTCAGGGTCGCTCGTGTGGTATCTTATTAAAACTAGATTTTTTTTTTATAATAAAATGCGTATTATACTTGCCGACGTTTCGGCTTTTAACTATACCCTTGAAAGTTTTAATTTTTCAATAATATTTCCATAAACCTGAGACAATATTTGTTGGAGAAGAATGAACATTTTGCTGCAACCTACACTGAGAAAAAAAACAGCCTGCCGGCAGCCTGAAAACTGTGACTCAGTGCTAGTATTTTGAAATAGGACATTTTAGTCTAAAATAGGATTCCACATATTTCAACCTAAAATAGGATTCCACTAGTTAGAGTGCCCGCACTTTATAATAGGGTGCTGGAATGCTAGCAGCCTACAGAGAGATGACTTTATTATGTGGATAAAAAAGAACAAAGGTAAATTCAGAGTAATAATAATGAGACTTTATTTGGGTGTAATGTACATATACACTTCTTAACAAGTAGATATTTACAAGTAGGTAAGAGGTATACACTTTTTAACAAATATAGATATTTACAAGTATTAGGTATTAGGTACAATGTACTTATGAACAATATTGAACAAGTAGGTCTAGAAATAAAATATTTTTTTGTTTTCATGACACTTATAGCTGTATTCATAAAGCCGAAGACTGTTGATTTCAGCATCTGTTCAAACAGAAACAAAAATAAATTTTTATTAATAACAAAAGAAAAGTTGTTGTTGTTGTGTTTTATATAATTAAAAAGAACCATAAATAGGCATTTTTTCTAGTTTAAAATGTCGCAGTAAATTCAAAGCTGCCAGGGAATTACAAAATAAATATAAAATAAGGTTTTTTTCTATGGATATGATCATAAATGAAGGAAAAAAGACTTCCATCAGTTCTCAGCTTACCAGGCTTATTGAACTCCATCTTCAGTTGGTTCTATACCCGCAGCTCCATGTTATATTAAGGGAATATATTCTTGAAAAACAAACACAACTTTCTTCATTCTATTGTATATAACATCTGTTTTTAAATTTAATAATAGAAACAAGAGCCTGAACTCTGTTCTGGCGGTACAGTCCATCCAGGCATACAGGCTCTTGTTTTTATTATTAATTGGGGTATTAATAAGGGATTCATAACACACTTCATTAAGCAAAAAAGACCATTATTCTTGAGGAGAAAAAGGACCTCATGGAGAAAAAGGACAAACCGATATGCAGAGTTTGTAACACAACACTGACAACATATACTCACTGAATGTAAAAGACGCGACAAACTGAACATTCCACACGACCTACAAGAACTTCTCACAGAGGGTAGTCCATACATACACTCTATACTTCAATATTTAAAAGACATAAACATTTACCAAAGAATCTGAGGAAACGAAAGATATTTTAAGATAATTTTTTTTTTTTTTTTTTTTTTTTTTTTTTTTTTTTTTTTATTTATTTATTATTTTTTTTTCTTTTTCTCCCTATTACGTAATTATTACTCAATTTTACTTGGTCATTAATGGAAAACCACAACATGTAGCATCCTCCATGACCTAATAAATAGTTAAATAATGGCAGTTAGTTTTAGTGATAAGTTATGTAAATACATTAACTATAGTTCAAGTAGCAAGGTTCTAAATAATGTTTAGCAATTAATTCTTAACACAAATCTACTAACTTTTGTCTTATGCTCTCCTTAAACTTTTTTTTTTTTTTTTTTTTTTTTTTTTTTTTGTATTTAGTACTATAAGTTACTGTTAATTGTGAATATATAAATTTGTATTTTTTACTGTATCTTGAAGAAGTATTTTTTACTGTATCTCTGAAGAGCAAGTCGCCGTCGTTGCGAAGCTCGTAAAATAAATAAATAAATATTCTTGAGGAATGAGGCGTAAACTAACCATATTTCTCGGAAATGTGCATTTTTATGAAGGCCCTGCGTAATAATAAAAAAATATATGAGAAAATCTGTCCTTACTCCTTGTTGGTAAAGGTCAGAAGCAGCGATGTCGCCGCAACATGATCTCCATCAGTAGGCAAGCAATAAAGAAAGGGGAATTGGAGGGATTCATGTCCTATTCTATGAAAAACATGAAACGTTTTGGGATTTTCGTATATTTTCTAAAATATCTCGAAAACGGTTAGGAAATCGTGGTAAGCGAATAATGGCTATTTGAATGCTTACTAAATTTCCTACAAAAAAGGTTTGAATGTAATTTGCAATGGGGCGATGTCAATCCGAGAAATAAGTGCCTAAAACTTGAAAGTTGTTAGTTTTGTTCTTTCCAACTAGGTTATGTCACATTTTACCTAACGTTTTAATTGGCCATTGTTTTTTTAATTGCATTTAATAGTAAAATTAGTATTTTAATAAAATACTAGTGTATAGTGTTTTCCATAATGTAATAGTGTTTCCCATGGCAAACGTTGAGAAGGTGGGAGGAGTCATTTCCGCTTAGAATACTATCAGTTTCCTGTTGTGGCATTATAAATCTTCCTTCTCTTTGAGTCTCATTTTATATTTTTCACGAAAGATCAAAACTTACCAATAACTGCTTCTTCGTCTTTACTAATAACACTAGGGATATGAACGGTGAGCGCAAGATGATGCAATTCCCGCGAGTCGGACTTTTTTTCCCCTTATAACTTAGTTGGTAGATTTAGGTCATAATTAGGCTTTTCGCTGCTACATGATCTCTGGCAAAGGAGAAAGGGGAGTTTGGAGGGATGTATGTCCTATTCTTAGTCTGGTTAACACCACATGTTTTCTTCTTGTTTCTAGCAGTGACAGATAGTCCTTCCCCTTATAACCCAGTTGGTAGATTTAGGTCATAACCAGACGATTCCCTGCTACATGATCCCTGGCAAAGGAGAAAGGGGAGTTTGGAGGGGTGTATGTCCTATTCTTAGTCTGGTTAACACCACATGTTTTCTTCTTGTTTCTAGCAGTGACAGATAGTCCTTCCCCTTATAACCTTGTTGGTAGATTTAGGTCATAACCAGACGATTCCCTGCTACATGATCTCTGGCAAAGGAGGAAGGGGAAGTGGAAGGGTGTATGTCCTATTCTTAGTCTAGTTATCACCACATCTTTTCTTCTTGTTTCTAGCATTGATAGTTAGTCTTTTCCCTTATAACCTAGTTGGTAGATTTAGGTCAGAACCAGACGATTCCCTGCTACATGATCTCTGGCAAAGGAGAAAGGAGAGTTTGGAGAGATGTATGTCCTATTCTTAGTCTGGTTATCACCACATCTTTTCTTCTTGTTTCTAGGATTGATAGTTAGTCTTTTCCCTTATAACCTAGTTGGTAGATTTAGGTCAGAAACAGGCTATTCGCTGCTACATGATCTCCGGCAAAGGAGAAAGGGGAGGTTGGAGGGATGTAACACAACAACGCTAGACTTCTAGTCCTTTGTGGTCGGACCCTATTAATTATCGCTAGCCACGGTGTCTTCTAATTACACAGACCTTGATTACAGGCTGGACATCGGGCTTGGCTTAATCAGTCACTACTAACTATATATATATATATATATTAGCAAAACCCTCACCATTATCGTGAAATTAATATAATATGAAGTAATATAGATTGGTATATTACATGGTTTCTCCGAAACTAACTCTGTTCTTACATTGAACATAAACAGGAACAGAGAGGTAGTTGTCCGCGGTTTAAAGAATAAACTTGATCTAACAGAGGGAGAAGAGTGGTGGAGAGAATATATATATATATATATATATATATATATATATATATATATATATATATATGTGTGTGTGTGTGTGTGTGCATACAAAATCAGTCCCGTAACAGGACACAAGGGCCCAGAGGTGCAGATACTCTAGATACTGTGCAGTATCTGCTTCTTGACGATACGGCACACTCGGGAGATAGCTTGGTCAGTACTATGCTCCAGCCGTCTGATTTTTCCATTTGCAGGTACCCATTAATCAAAGGCTGGGTGAGTCTGTGGACGATCTGGGACCCAAATCCAACCCTCGAACGACGACACTAGAAGATAAAATTCTTTAGTGCGCGCTCGGGTTTTGAACTCGGGTCCTCCAGTTCATTGGTCGAGTGCTCTACCACTGAGCTAACCTCGCCCCATATTCGTTCACATTTACTACCTTATTTGTTATATTTTGCCCGACATGTTTCGTGGTTGGTCGCACCTCAGGGGTTTTCTTATCAGGAATCTTAATGCGTCTCGTCACGTTGTCTAGCTTGAGTCAGGCGTAGTACTGCTAGACATAATGACGAGAGGACTTCCTGATAAAGAAAGCCCCTAAAGCAGTGCGACCAAAGCACGAAACATTTCGGGCAAAACATATCATATAAAATAGTAAATGTGGATGAATGGTGTACTGCTTTATCCACCCCATGGTATAAAAATAAATAGAAAAAGTGGAATATATATAAACATCATTAATTTATGCCAAATATTTCATTTACTTACTAAATAATTTCTGTACATATATGAGAAAAGGACAAGCATAATACTAAATTTTGGGATTTTTTCCTTTAGTGAAATAAATGATCCAAGGCCAAGTTCTGTTGAGGACCGTGGGATTTTTTTATGGGCGGTTTTTGGTGTAAAGCATTTTGACACTCGGTTTGGAATTGAAAGACAATTCATTTACTAGTAAAATTGGTCTTCCTACTCCTTGACGTCCCATATTTCCGATCAATACCTGTGCTAAAATGTTTTTAGCTAAAAGAAAGAAGATCTTGAGTTTTTTATATGATGGTTTATAATTTACAATTTTCATTGTTCCATAAATAAACTAATTTATTAGAATAAAAGGACCAAACAAAACATTCCTTATTATTTCTGACAGTTTTAAAACAAACATTAGGAAATTATACAAAAACTAGAATGCATTACTGATTCCGATATTTCCTACGATTTTAAATAAATGGGGAAAACGTAATCAAAGTTAATTAATCAAATGAGATTAAGTAATGCGATAATTTCCTCAGGCCCATACATCAATCACGCGCCAGTTTGGAATTAGTCCCTTAATCTCCATTGAAAATGGCTTCCAATTTACACATTTACAATACTCTATAGGGCCTTTATGGATTATGAATCAGGAATTCAGGCCGTAAAATATTTATTACATCCAATTACCTGTAGCCAATATATGTAAGAGGAAATATTTTTAATAATTTGAAAAACACCTTGAAATGTTCATTAATCTTACCTATTAGGTAGCAACAATGACAGGCATTAATATATATATATATTTATATATATATATATATATATATATATATATATATATACATTTCTTCGCGAAAGTTCATATTTTTGGTTGGTGATACGTCTTTTCCATGCATAAATACAGAGTGATTCAGGTCAAACTCGAGGAGGTTATTCTAGCCAGATTTCAAGAAAATAGTTCATTTATTTAAATTTTAACGTCCATTAACTAAAAGTTTTAGAACGGGTTATCTATAGGTTACCACCCATTTCTAGGGTGGTAGGATAGGGCATATGCCAGGATAGGGCAGATGCCTTTTCTTTTTTCGAAATAAAATCCTCCACCCCATAGTGGGAAACGAACCCACGATCCTTGGCACGGAGTCTTGCTCACGCCTTAGCACTCACGGCCACCGGGCGTCCAAATAGCTCATTGGAAGCATGGTCCGATTCCAAAGGGAAAAGGAGTTATTTTTTTTTTCTTTCCCGGAATTCATTCTTTGAATAAGAATGAATAGCTCAAAAAAAAGTTCAACACAATTAAATTCTCATTATGCCATCATAAAATAGACAAAATGTCTTTTAGGAAAACAGTGATTTGCTTCACTAAACCCACCAATAGAAGATACTTTCTGGACGTCCAATAACGCACTTATGTTTTTCTCAATGAGTTAGTGGTTTCTTGCGCTTTTTTCCTTAGACCCCTAACGGACTACAGATTCACTACTTACAGGAAAACTTCTATATTTAGTAAGCGTCATGGGCTTATATAGGAAATAATTTCAGAGGGCCAAGAGCATTTCCAAGTGGTTGGCCTGGGCCTTTTGGAGGGTTTTGAATACTAACATTCTAGAACTTGGAATAGTGAGCCAACTAAAACGCTATAGTAACCAAAAACCTTTTTCTGGACTAAGTGATCTTGTTTAATTTATTTTTATGAGCCATTTTTACCTATTAAATGAAAATTTCGGGGGAAGAGCTGCAGCCCCCTCAGCAAAATTAGATTTTCTTTAAAATGACACCAGAAGTAAAATTCTAAGACCAATAGGAACGGAGATATTAATGAATTTCCTGTCTACCCTGTCATTCGCCACTATGAGTTGGTTGTTGAGCTCTACGGAAGCCTGGAGTACTTGGAAATTAATCAAAATTTAAATTTGTACTTTTAATGCTCGACCTGAAGGTCTGAGTGAAGTACAAAGAAGGAATAAGGAACAGGGAAAGGCTAGAGTTGCTGGAGGGATTGTGAAGCGTGAGAGCGGAAAGCCACTGAAGTATGTTAGTGTTGGTGAAACTGCCCCCAGAACGGCGATCGACTCCTCCACCATCATTCCAACCAACTCTTAATGTTACTTTTACTTTGTCCCCTTCCTGTTCCAATAACGGCACCTAATCTTCTTCCACAACATCCCAGTAATGACCCAACCTTCCTTTGGCAACATTCTATTAAGGCTTTACACTATACCTTTCCTCGGATGTGCTTTCTTAGACCTTCTAATAGCAATATCCTTCCGTATCGTAACACCTTTTCCCAAGGGTTCGTCGAACTCTGCCAATAGCTCTTTACAGGGCCCGTACAATCCTTTTGGCTATTTTTTTATGTGCTCCGACTGCCGTGCTCATTAGTACTGGCTTTTTTTTTTGTTTAACGGCGTGTCAACGCTATTGGGCTATTAGCGCAGGGCTATCTACAGGTTGCCATCCGCACCCGTAACCGGCTATCTATAACGCCAACAGAACGCGGGTGGTCGCCCATTCAGGTACTGTCCATGCCTGACGTTGCTTAACTTCGGTGATCAACGGGGACTAGTGTATTCAACGTGGCTAAGGCCGTTGACACTTTTGGCAATTGTATTCGGAATTAGAATTAGGAGGAATAGAAACGAAATTACTAAAAAAAAGCTGACAAATGGTAAAGGAAAAGGGATTTATTCATACCCTTACAAGTTTCATACGAATACTTCTTGAAGAAGGTACCTAGCACCTGGGAGGAGCTGAATACTTTCCTACACCTGCCAAGCGAAAATAAGACATGTGAAATAGACAATATCTCTAGTGGCAAATATCGTTCCTGCCATGTCAAACTATCGAATATGCAAAATCTCGATTTTAGATTCGGGACTTTGCTCTTAGATTGTGGACGGTGGTAGTATTTCCCCTAAATCTGCCCACCGGAACATTGTTTTATGCCAGAAAATCTAAACTAAAAATAAATGAAAATAAATACATTTATTAAGCATAAAGGCTCGGGAACACAGAACGCGCATACGAAATTGAACTTTTCTGTCCATCTGAACAAACTATCCACCTTTTACAAACCCCCAATAAGAGGTATAAGCTATTCGTCTGTAAGATCTATCGATATAATCCTGAATAGATAAGGGTCGATAAGGAAATGGGGATTGAATGTAGTTGATGGGGCATTAGATGCTTAATCCCAGTTCTGGGCAGGATGAATTTGTGGTCTGTCGGCCATTACCCAGTCCTACCTTAGCTATCCACTAAATACACCGGACTTACTCAGGGGTTTAGTTACTGCCTTCACTAATCCCGTATGGATGGTGGCTTTAAATTATACCCCAAGTGGAGATATAAATACCTCCTAATTTCTGTGTCTGATCCGCTAAATAACAATGCTCCTGTTTTATACTTGATCTCTCTTTACAGGGTCTATAGCAAGTAGATAAAAATATTCAATAGGGGTCTTACTTGACCAAAAATGTATATTATAAACATATATAAATAAATAAAAAAGGATGTTTTATAGTTACCTTATTTTAAGTATAAAAGTTAGCTTATTTTCAAATATACATTTTTTCAAAAACTAACGTACCAGGCCTCGTCAGTTAATTTTTCTAAAAACATAAAATAAAAAATAATTAGAAAATTTTATGAAAGGAGAAACGCATAAATTGCCTTTCTATAAAATTGCTATTTTTATTCTTTTTACTTTTTAGAAAAACGAACTCACCAGTAAGTTAGTTTTAAAAAAAATTACATTTGAAAATAAGGTACTTTTTAATTTCAGTATTCATATTAATCGTAAAAGAAATCATTACTTTTCTTACATACCTAATCAAAATACGTGTAGTATCCAGAAAGGATGGCATGCGTAGTTAAATAAACTCCCACGCTGGAGGGTTACTGCAACGTGGAAAACATGAAAAAAAAAACATGAAAAGGTAACTACTTGCGTCAGTTTATTATTTATTCTGTGTAGTTTGTGAGAGTCGTCTATAATACAGATGTAATCATATACAAAAGGACGACATCCTTTTCATATATCCCTAGTGCATAAGTACTATAGAGGACGCACTGAAGATACCAAGAACTACTTGTAAAAGAATAAAAGTACTGACCGGTTAAGGGCCAACAAAAAAGGTCCCGTTGAATTAATTTGGCCAGTGGTGCACGCCTCACGCGGAGCTGATTTCATATTTCTCTTATTCCCTTTACTCATTAGTGTATTTATTCTTAATAGAAAGGAGAAAGTTCTACATCTAGTATTATGTGCTGGTGAACAAGATGAACAGCAAAACAAAAGTCCCTAAGTCGTGCGAGACTCAAGTTTTATGAGAAAGCAGAATTGTCGCACCAGTGCGGGATCGTGTGGGGTACTTCCTTTGTTAGTGCGAGAGCAACGATATACGGATAACGCAGTAAGGCTTAAATGAATTTTTAAATATAATAAACGTTTTCATTTTGAACAGAAAAATGTTTAGGAATATCTATATTCCTAAACACTTGACTCTATAGAGTCATTGTAGGAGTTTTATTCTAGGCTTTTCAAATTTCATCGGATATACGGATTTCATGTGCACATGCATTGATGTCAATGTTGCGGGAGCTACCGTCATCGGCTAATAATCGCTTCTGATGCCCCTACCTCTTTGTAAGAGACTGAGAAGTAAGGCTTTGTGGTGCGCTGGATTAAGTTGTTGTCGTTCGTGGTTTTATTTTGTGAGCAATGTGATATTGTGAAGTTACACTATGCGGATCAAGGTATAATAAGAACCACAGAAAGCGATAATTAATAAGTATTATTAAATTATGTAATGAGAGCACTTACCATTGCATTTGAGCAAATATTGCATGCTATTTATTTATTAAGATTTTCTATTTTTTTCTCATTCTAGATATTCTAATTTATTATTTTGCCTGTCATGTTTTCTTTTATTTATTTAGCTTCAAGTATAGTACTTTTATTTTTCCATTATTAATTATTATTTGCAGTATTTTTTATCATTTATTCACGCAAGAAGGTCTATTTATTTTGCCTTGCGAACTCATGAATAATAAATTACTTCAATTTTACCACCTAATATTTATTGAGTGATTGTTACCACTCTTCTAGTAACTGTTATTCAGAAACGGGGTTTCCGATAAGCGTTACAATATTGCTACTTAAGTAACGACATAATTCCACCTAGTCGGACATCTTTAAATGTTTTAAAAGACATTGTGTAAACATATAGAATACATTCTGAAAGTATTTCCTTCCCTCATAAAGTCCAGTAAACATTTGTTATTAGATTCTGGATTTTACATTACTTAAAAGTGAAAATTTAAATTTTCTAAATAGTTACTGTAGGACCCGAAGAGAATACCTAATCCAAAACGATTTAATGGGCAGCAATAATTCTTTCCAGCCTAATCTTCCGTAGAAAGATAATTGCTCCAATTAATCCAAAACCCGCTCAGAAATAACTTAGTGTTAAAGTATGGATGAAGCAGTACATCGGATTGCCGGCTTTGGTCATAAAATTAACTATATTTACAGTAGGAAAATTAAACAGGACACTCTCCCTAACTGCTCTTTTATGCTAATCTCCCTCTGCTGCCCCCTATAATTTGTAATAATGACTATTAGCCTAAAACCACTCGTGGGGGAAAGGGTGGTCCTGCTTTGTACACACATTTTCCTACAGATTAAATTTTACTACCGGTACTCCTTGAATCAACTTCACAACTGTTGTATTTAGAATGAATAACAATTTAGAATCTATTTACTTAAATATTAGAGAACAAAAATAAATTCATGCAGGAGCTGTATTATTGAGCACAATCCCTAGAAAGGTTATAGTTTATGCTGGATTCCTGTCTAAATTACTTAAAATAACCTATATAAATCTATATATATATATATATATATATATATATATATATATATACATAAAAATCACGTGTCTGTCCGTTTGTGTGTTTGTCTGTATGCCTGTCTGTTCCTTAAAAAAATCTACACCGTTTGACCGAGTTTGACCATACTTGGCACACAGGTAGGTCTTGATACGGGAAATCTCCTAGGCTAGGTCAAAATAGTCAAATTTCAAAATTTGGTCAAAAGTTTTGTTCAAGAAAAATTGGCCACACTGAACCATTCAGATTCTGACGGCCATTTTGAATAATGTCTCAAATTTATTTGTGGATGTTCTTGATAATTAGAATAACTCGAACTCATTGATGACTTTACATCATTATTTAATCATCTAATGCAGTTTATTTCAATTTCATATCAACAGTCACTGTCTAACTAAGAAGCGTTGGCCTTTCTTTGATAAGAGCTATCTACTCGCAGGCTGTGGTGCTGGCCTCTGTCGGCTATAATGTGAATTACTGTGGTGCTGGCCTCTGTTGGCTGTTTCACGAGAGAGCACTAGACAGATATAAGCAAATTCACACCGTTTGATTGATTTTGACGTAACTGGGTACACACAATAGATCTTGATACGGGGAGAGTCATAGGCAGAAAGTAAGTGTAGCATGGCACACTGGGTAACAGCTAGTCTTCTATATATTTGTCAAATACAGCTCACTCACTCACTGACCTATCATCGCTCAGCCCAAACCACTTGACAGAAAAATTTGAAATTTTGCATGGGCACTCCCTTTAGCATGTAAGCACTCGCGAAGAAAGGATTTTTTGATAAAAAATTGTTAAGTATTTTTAGAGGGGTTTGAATTTTTAGTTGGTTAGAGAGCATGTAAGCCTCTTTTGCACGGGCTTTTGTATCTGTTTACCAAAATTTTTTACTGCTTGTTTATCATTTTAATTAGATTTAACAGTGAAACGAGTAACAAAAACAAGGTAAGAAATTGTGAAAATTGTTATTGTGTGTCCAAGAGCGAACATTGAGAAGGTGGGGGAAGCCGCCATGATACTGTCAGTTTCATTTTTGTGGCGCCTTAAATCTATTTTTTCTTCAATATTTTATTTTATATTTTACACGAACGGAACCACGCTAAAATTACTAAGTTCCTGCGAGTCGGACTTTTATTGACAGAGCTTGAAGTGAGCCTACCAAAAGAATATTAGCAAATATAAAGAGAAATACTCGTATTACACACAATACATATATTTAGTGATTGTTAATTTCATATGAACAAAAATGGTAATGATATTGAGGATAGTTTGATATTGACATAGTAGGAGGTAGAAGTTGTATAAGATACATCAGGGGCTTATGCCCACAGCTGGGACATCCCAGTAATTAGTGCTGGGACATTAGGGACACGTTATAGCCGAGAGAGAGCGCGGGCAACTATAGCTGTTAACAATTAGCAAACTCGAGTCATTAATTACTTGTAAACAATTAGAAGGTTAGCAGGTGCCGTGAATAGTTAGGAATCAGTGTAGCCCTTCTAAAACTGAGGGACGCTACCGGAGGATTTATACCCTAGGTGGCGTGGGGAGAAGATATACAGGGCGAGTACTAAATAAAACTGACTCCGCCACATGTGCAAGTTGCCACCTGCACCCAGAAAATTGGGAGTGCTTTATTGGGCTAGCTCTTAAGGTTTTCTTGTGTTTACAATCCCGACAAATTTATTGCTGTTTTCCCTTTTATAATTTAAGTGCCGCAGGAAAGATTTTAACTTAGTATACTCATAAAGTGTATAGGCATTTTTTTTTCTTTTAGCAAGTCTAAGGACGGCTGTAGCTTTTTGGATTTCATTCTTCTTCAAATTTCTAAAGTTACACCTTCAGCGGGTGTCATCCCTCCCTCCAAAGGGTGGACTCGTGTTTTTTTTGGGACGAAAGCATTTTGTCCGATTTGAAAGGACAAGTTATTTAACCAACAAAAACCGACACCCGAAACACTGTGTTTTTCAAGTAAACTTTTCGCGACACAAAATCGTAGCACTAACCGCTCTACGTATACAGGGCCCCCCCCCCCAAAACGGTCAAACTTCAGGGATCGATGCAGAATGAAAAGATAAAGAAAAAAAAGTACTTTGGTATAAAACTAGTTTTTGCTCCATTTTCGAGAAAAACGCAAAAAATAAAACACAATTATGTAAAGACATTCTTTCATAATGCCGCTATAAAAATCATTAAAAGTATTTTTAATCCTCCACCCCCTCTAAGCATCCACCTTCTCACCGCGCAAATAAAAAGCAAAACAAAACAAAATAAATTCTTTATAAAAAAAAAACCCCAAAAAACAAACAATTCTTCAAATATTTTAATTTCAACACTGGGATGCATTCATAATTATAACATAATAATTTTTTCTTCTAATAATTTTTATTTATCAATTTAACTACACCTGAAAAGTTTGGCCCCTTGCAGGAATGCAGGTATCACATCGCACATTGACATCCTGGATGCCATTTGTGCATTGCTTTGCTGTAAAATGTTCCCAGGCCCACCTGATGCAATGGATAAGGTGCTCCCTTGAGTCATGGGCTCACTGTAGACCAAATCTTTAATGTGTCCTCGTGCGTAGAAATCTAAGGGCAAGTGGCCTTCCCAAGGTACCGGGACACCACGTCCTATCCAATATCCTTACTTAGTGTCCAACCAATTTCGGACAGCCCTCCCACATTGGGCTGGACCGACGACTTGAGACCAGCTTCCCAGTCTCTGTGCCAAAAGGACTTAATCCAAGAACAAAGAACGTTTATTATCGAGGAATGCGTGGAAAGACTCTGCGTTAAGTCGAGGGGTGAAAAAATGGGGATCAATTATTTTTACTCTCTCTTATATTTTTGGGGTGGGGTAGGAAGGAGTAAAGGAGATGAGGGCGGGGGTGAGTGGAGGGATGGAGGATAAAACATATAGTGTTAACTTATGAAAGACTGTCTTTTTATAATTGCATTAAGCACATAAATATAAGGCTAAAAAAATATATTATGATTCGCCCTTAATATTTTTTTACAATTGTAATTTGGCAGAAAGAACTCAGCACTGGGTTTTGGTCTACGGTCTCTAGTAACTGGTTGGCAGCGGTCTAGAAAATAGGTTAAGACCACCTATTGAGGATAGCTTCTGATGGAATATGACATTATTATTTCCCCAATAGATGGACGAAACTACGATTAACAAAAAATAATCCGTTATTCTTGATAATCCGATCCGTTTTCTTGCATTGTCGTCGACACTATAAACATATTCGTACTCGCCCTTCGCAGAATATAAGCCCCAAAGCGGTTTCCATCACAGCAAAACGTCCCCACCTAAGAGCATCTACTATCGATCTGGAGAAGAGCATCCCCTAGAGACAGTAGGACAGCGAGGGTGGAGGGCACAGGGTCACTAGGACAACCCTAATCGGATTTTTCACCCTGAGTAAATCCTAAACTCCCCTCTTGTCATAGCCACCAGTCCGTTTGGGCAAAAATCGATTTCTTCTTCTGGCCCACTTAGTCTCAGGAAGGATCGATACCTTCCCCTTCTCCAATCCAGAATATATCTCTTCTAGTATCATGAGTACCTATCTAGAAACTTCTCTATCAGGCTGAGATTTGATTCATTGAAATTTTGTTTCATTATTAGGAGTCAGGAGACAGTTGGGATTCGGCTAAGAGCCAAAAATCAACTTTTCGTAATAATCTACATTTAGAACGTTTCAGCATGCTCTTTGGCAGCTTTCTTCAGCAATGAAAAACCTAGGGGATGGAGGAAAACCAAAACTGTAGTGGCCTTGGTGAAAATATGCTTTGGTCTTGCTCCATGCCCTAGGAATTCTTTGCTGAAGAAGGTATTCGTTGCCAAAACGTTCGAAATATAGATTTTTACAAAAATCTAATTGTTGTTTCTTAGCCGCATTTCAATTATTCCCTGGCTTCTTATTACTTCGACGTCGAATTATAACCACTCAATATTTTTTATTTTTTCAGTGAAATATAATATTAAAAATTGAAGTTCTTAATTAATATAAAATTGCATTAAAATGAAGGAATAGTTTGTGTTGGAAACCCAAATATTTTTCTAGCCAATACCTAAAAAAACTCAAGCTCCAACAGCGGGAATTGTACCAAACATCCTTCGTTAGCCAGGCTACTACAGGGCGACACACTGCAGAATGATGAATATGATTCCTGTTTTCCTATATAATTATTACGATATCATCAATGCAATCATTAATATAGTAAAATTCACCAATAAGCCAGTTCATTCCATTCATCAATAATAAATGTTTGGTTTCATTCAGGACACTTATATGAGCATAATAAGATCAATTTTAAAGAGTCGGGTAGAGCCAATCTGAAAATTGCTCTACAAATTCAAAACATTAACTTATATTTACAGTTTTCTTCAAAATTATGACTTAAGCTCTTAAAAAAATGGGCAAACCATTTATTTTTATTTTTTTAAACGTAAAAATTGTTAATCTTATGTTTATATTTGACAAATGAAACGTGAGTTTTTTATTCAAAGTTTAATTGTAAAGAGGTAAAGGCAGAAATTCCTCCAACAAATACATGTATTCCACTTTGAGTGTGAGTCTGAGGTCTACAAATGGTTCTTGCGCCCCAAATATTTTAGCACAGCTGGTCTAAGTCCACGAGGACTAAAGTATATGATCTACCGAAGTCTAAAGATGTTTGTATGAAAAAAAAACAACACAATTTTTTCAGCTATTTTGCCATTTGGGACCACTCTGTGCTCCACCAAATGGACCAAAGTTACTGTATAATAAACTCATTTAATCGTAATTTATAGGAATGCTACATATTAAGTTTCATAGCGAAAAAATAAAACGAAAATTGTGGCCGCTATCGTGCTGTACATATAATTTTTATCATGAGTAATTTTCGGTATCCAGTGGTTACGGATGGATTGATAGGGAAGTATTTTAAAAATTAATTTCTTGAACGGAGTGCTAAATGCATTCAGCGGTAATAAACATAATATCGCTCACGGGCAAGAAACGTGACACTCAACTCAAAAACATAAACATGTTACAGGAGAGTCAAAACAAGTTTTAGAGATTTTTTTACAACCAAAAAAAAAACGGAAGCTATGTATTTCAGAGCATCAATAAACCGTTGATAAAAATTGATTAAAACTGCCCCTTCCACTGTTCCTGCTTCCACCGTTCGCCATATGAGCTACGGAAAGATGACACAATGAAATATTGTGGCCGATACCTTTATATCACTTTTCCTTTGCAAGGCAATCCACAAACAAACATATTTCTGAATGAATTTTGATGATGACATCAGCGATATGTATAAATTGGGAATCAGAGATTATTGGTGATGTGTATCGCTTGGTTTATAAGGTTTAATAAAAAGGGCTGTTAGTACTAAAGACTCCATTTCATAATCCATTACGTATATCACATATTTTTTTATCGCAAAAGTCACAGGAAATGGGGTCAGGGAACGTTTTCCAATCGTAAAGAGCACTCGTAACATCTGGGGGGCAGCTGGTTTTCACGAGGAAGCCTCTAGCCGATAAGGGCTAGAACATTATCAATAACATGTTACGCCAATTCCTTTATCAGATTTCAGTCCTTGGCCCGTAGTACAGAGATATCGGAGTAGGGCGGAAGTAATGGCCCTTTCAGACGTTTGAAAAATAACCCAAGGAATTGGGTCGGAAAATATTGTTATGAAAATAATGGGTTTGTCAGATTTCTCTTAACACTCCTTCAACAAGTAGGTTTCGAATACGACACTTTCCATTTCATTTCTTTCACGGTGATTATCTGGGCATAGGTTGATGGTTGTAACCGTGAACTACCCTATATATCAGTAGTCCTCTAGATAAAAAAACTGGAAAATTACGTCATTGACCTTTATTTTTCCTCGTAATTTTCGTAAATCCGTGGAAAACTGAGTTTCAGTGTCGGATACGAAACCGCCTTGTGGCATACGTGACAACTTTCTCATCTTGTATGTAGACCTCAAGGAGATATTTGATGACTATTTATTGTTGTTTTACACGTTAATATTGTACGTTATTGTCTGTCGGTTACCGATGAAGAAATTCTACAAGAACTGGCCCGGTAAGAGGCTGAAGGAACTGATGAAGAATTTCAAAGTGACGAAACGTTTAGAGTAAAACCGAAGTCTTTTTGAAGACTTGCTTTCTCTTTAGTTACACCTTACATAAATGAAAGGTTGAAAAATCTCATCATTCCAAAAACACTCCAAGATGAAATCTGCAGCATTCTAGGTACACCTCCTAGGGAACACACCGCCACCACCAACTCCTTCAGAAAGACTTAAAAAATGTTCCTTCTATGGACGGCTAAAGAAGAGGAAGGGAAACCAAACATGTCTTCAGTGAAATGAAAGTATTTTTGGTGACACATAAAAAAGAATGTGTCCGTCTTGGAAATTATCATAGTTATTTGGAAAATGAAGTAATTTTTTATACTAGGCGTTAAATCCGACACCGCCTTGTGTTATGCGTACTGAAAATAACCTTGTGGAAGGAGGGTTAAGTACGCAGCACACAATAGCATCTGACAAAATTAATTATTTAACTAGCTGGGACCGCGACTTGGCCCGCGTGGAATAGTGACAATTTTAGATACATCTTTTGGTTTATTTTCGATTATAAACACCGTTTTTTGGACATTTAAAGGAAATCTGCTTTACATTTATGCTTCTCTGTACTTGATATTAGACGTATAGCTATCGGGGATCAAATCATACAGGCTGCTAGGATTGCTAAAACAAGACAGAGCCAGAAAAAGCTGACCGTGCGAAAAACAGCTATATTTTGGTTTCGGAAACCCCATTCCTAATGAAGTGATTCGGTTTATTTTTACAACACAACTTTCGCTTTCGATAGACACAATAAACGCCGAGTTTCGTTGAAATATATCAAATATTTCGTCCCTTAGGGGTACATTGGAAATGAATGCCATCCCACATACCCACACACATATATATGTGTGTGTGTGTCGACACTCGTAGCAGATTAATTAATAATTAAAAGATAAAGTGCGTTATCTAACGTTCTTCAACAATGTTTCTCATAAGACAGCATGTGCCCTGGTATCCTCAATCAAATATTATCTCATACATATAAATAGCCTGTGATGTACAAATAATAATTTCTACCCCCTCTCTAGCCATGAATGTCTGTCGTATCAAATTATCCGATTCCTCGTAGGTGGAGATAGATTTTCTTTCGAGAAAAAGATACATATATAAATACATATGTATATATCTAGGAGCACGGTCCAAGTTCTGGCCTAGGCACACTTTCAGTTTATTACACGAAGTATAAGAGCCCGATTTTACCCTTTCTTAACTTTAAACTAGTTGAAGATAAACTTATGAAATTTTACACAGGAATTATACTCATTGATGTGAGAGAAATTGGAAAGTTTCATAATTCTATATGAAAGCGTTTATGGAAGCGTTACTTATTGTATTGCGAGTTCAGAAAGTATCTTCTATAAATGGGTATACTGAATTAAATCACTGTTTTCTTAAAAGAAATTGTCCTTATTTTACGATGGCATAATTAGAATTTTATTATCTTGAACAGTTTTTGACGTTAAAAAAACAGAATTGGGAATAACTCCTTTTTTCTGCGGAATCGGGCTATACTTCAAGTTCCACTGGCATATCTAAATTTTCTTGTCGTTAGCAAGGTGTCGGTATATATTTTTTTGTGAGTATTTCGTTATATTGTTCACAAATATCGTCGATACAAATGCAAAGTAACGAATTTGAAAAAATGCATCTTTCATTGTCAATCTTTACTTATTTCTGCTGGACTTATGTACGGCAAATTCTTGAATCCTAGTTCACTCTATTAAAGGGAAAGTATTCCACTATCAAAAGGTCAAATCTGCCGAATATTTGACTGTCCAAAAAAAAGTTATGAATAAATGCTTCTCCACTCTGAAAAGTGGTGACTTTCACATTCGATACTTTGCATTTGTACCGACGATATGTCTGTTCTGTTTAGTCATATGGTGTCCGTGAGTTAGCAGGGTATGACCAATACGGAGTCTAGACTTTTTCTATCCGTGTATCTCTGCTGCTAGATGGCCATTCCGCTACTGTTTGTTTGATCTGTCATAGTTTTTTATCGCATGTAAAAGTCCAAGAATCTTGCCACTGGGTGAGTATAAGGGTGGAGCTTTGTTCAATCATATCTTGGTAAGTAACGTCGTATTCAGTAATGTCTGGAAGTGTACTGGCTGTTCTAGCAAGTTCGTCTACGACAGTACTTGGTTCGATGTCCTCATTTCCTCGTAGCCATACTAACGTTACGTTTTTATTTAAAATTTGGAGCCGAAAAAGTTGTTGAAAAGATTAGATACGAAAGGATGTGCGTTGTACATATTTATTACGGAAACATATCATATATTGTTAAAATAACTTCTCCATTCATTCATAGAGTGCTTAGGCTTTCTAGTGATAATTTGTCTGTAAAATAATATATTCACACCAAAAAAGTAAATGCAGGTTTATTTGTTTTCCATTCCCATCCGATAATAAAATGTTATATTAATCTTCCATTTCCAAGTTGAAGTTTATTTTGAATCTTCCGAGCACATTATAATTTCGCTCCAATCCTCCCAAACCATAATAGCTTAATGTCGTCCATAAACGCTTTACAACAAAGTTATCAAACCTCGGACACAGCTAGGCCTAGAAATTGGAGGCACAAGTGCTGGAGAGAGCGCCATTAAAATGTTTGTAGGCAAAAACAGTGCGGGGCTGCCCCCTGCCGGCCGAAGCGGGAAGAATATTAATCCATGCTGTGTTGGAGCAGATGTCGCACTGGCCACATTAATTAACATGGGACGGGGGGAAGGGGGTTCGGTAGCCGATCAAAGCTCTTATGCCCACCATAGACCTAACTACTGTCAAGAACAGGCCCACTCTAGTAGGCCTTTATAATATCACTATACTTAATTATTTGTAATTTAATTAGTACACTTTGTTTATACAATAGGCCGTTTTGGTTAAAAGGAAAATATTGTCGTATGTTGGAGAATTGGAAAATCTAATTCTCTTTATTCAAAGCTAATGAAAATATATTGATATCGTTATATTAATATTATCCTTCGAATAAATGAACTGATCAAGGAAGCAAACGCAGAGAAAAAATATAGCTTATAATTGTGACCTACTTATGTGGCGAAGGGATGTTTTTTACGTTCTAAAATCTGCCCACTTGTGTGAAACGTCCGAGACTGATATTGGCATTTATGAGGACAGGCTAGTTTTTAATTATGAGTTCCATGACTGCAAAGATAAACATCGGCTGCTGAGGCCAATAGAACACATCAAATTCAATATATTGCAGCTATCGCGTAATATTTTTAAACAAACACATATTTGTATGCATATAAGTATTAGTTCCGTTTTTAAAATATCTCGGAACTTAAGTTAAACCTATTATCTAAATTTTTATTTGAATATTTACACTTCTACTTATATACAGAAGGTAGCCATTTAAAACATATATAAGAAATAACCTTATAACTAAATATAAACCGAAATTTAAAGAAAGTCATACACTTCTAATGGGTACCAAGACACATGTGCATACATGGAAAAGAAGCCGAAACCTATTCGAGGAAGTTACCCCATCATCCCTCACCGTTAAGGGACTGATTCTACCACACCATAAAATGGAAGAACAGAACTGGACGTTATGGGAGACGGACTAAATTAAACTAAAATATATCAAAGATAATGAACATGCCTTCGAATCATGAACAATCAAGAAAGGAAGAGGTCGTTATTACCCGTTTTCGGATTGGACACTCAAGGCTAATTCACGGATATTCGATTTCAAAAGAGGAGCCTCCAAAATGCTCAAAATGTGACACTATATTCAACACATTTTGAAGGAATGTCGGGCCTAGAATCATTTGTTCAGTAAGTATACCGCCTGATACTACCGAAGCCCTAGAAGTACTCGTCGAACGTGAGAAAAATCTTAGACTTTCTTCAAGAGGCAAAAATATAACATGAAAAATAGGAGTGTGAAAAAACAATTGATGAAAAATAATATCATTTCGAGGAAAAATTTTGTATAATAAGAATAAACTAAAATATAAATTCAGACAATGATAATCTTGCAGTCGTTTCCCTAATACAACACATTATACAAAACAAACTAGCAAACTATAGCAAAAAAAGCTGCGTACGTCAATCCAATGGTGCAATCTTTCATATGAAGTAACTATCGACCTTTCATAACGTCGTTTATTACATATTGGTAGTGAGTAACGTAAAAATCGGTTCGTTAAAATGTATGTATACACGTATGTACTTATATTTTATTATTGTATAATGTTAGAGTTTAAGTACCTACTGTATTGGTTGCGTCCTATAATGAACCATTTCGTCAAGCTGTTTAGAATTCTTGTTATAGATGAGAATACAATCCATATTCGTGCAAGAGCTACTTTTTTGTGACCGTGTCAGCTTAAAATCGTCGACTACAAAATAACGAAATATTCAGCCACGGCTGCATTCTGTTTCTGACAAACTGCAATTTTTCACCTGCCACCGTAATGCTTCAATTAAACATTCCCAGTTACAAAAGTAAAAAATGACCCAGACTCATTCCGCCCTTAATTGGCTGAAGGGGTGAAAAATGAAAATAGTCCGGCAGCAGTAGCGCAGGTCTGACTGAGTGCAGGTGAAGTGCTATCAATTCCCGATAGCCATTCAGGATGGAGGAAAAAAAATCACCCCCCCCCCTACACTCCAAACAAATTTACAGTGAGCATTGTGCAGGAAGGGAGAGACAATCAAAAATGAGAGCAATCAGTAGGGCGAAGCGTAAGGGGCCAATTCGGCCCACAATTTGAAATCAATTTGCGGTCTCAGGCCACATTGCTCATCAAACAATTCCTTTTTAACACATTTTTCTTCAATATATTTTAATTCATAAATAAAATAAAACTCCTGAGATTGGAGAACGACAGGCTACCTACCTATCTATCTCTCTCTCTCTCTCTCTCTCTCTCTCTCTCTCTATATATATATATATATATATATATATATATATATATATATATATAAATCACATGTCTGTCTGTTTATCTGTTTGTGTGTTTGTTCCTTATACAATTCCACACCGTTCGACCGATTTTGACCAAACTTTGCACACAGGTATACCTCGATCTGGGAAGTCTCATAGGCTAGGTCAAAAACGTCTAACAGCTATCTGTCTGTATGTTTCTTCCTTATACAAATTCACACCGTTCGATCGATTTTGACCAAACTTTGCACACAGGTATATCTCGATCTGGGAAGTCTCATAGGCTAGGTCAAAAACGTCTACCAGCTATCTGTCTGTATGTTTGTTCCTTATACAAATTCACACTATTCTACCGATTTTGACCAAACTTGGCACACAGATCCGGGGAGTGTCGTAGGCTAAGTCAAAATCGTCTATCGGCTGTTTGTCTGTCAGTTTGTTCCTTATACAAATCCACACCATTTGGCCGCTTTTGACTACACTTGGAACACAGGCGGGTATAGATCTGGGGAGTGTCATAGGGTAGGTACTATAGTCTAGGACTCACAGTTGCCATGTCATGGGACATCCTTTGTGCCAATTTTGATTTTTCTAGATGCAGAAAGTAGGTGTAGCACAGCACGCCGGGTAACAGCTAGTCTTGTATATATTTGTCAAATACCACACACTGACTCACTGACCTATCATCGCCCAGGCCACCACAACGATCTCCTCTCAATAAAAATAGTTTTGTTTTTTGTGCATAATACGTTCATATTTTAAAAATTAAATTGTTTCTTTAATTTGAAGAATTTTTTCAAAAATGCTTCCATCAAAACATCACTAGCCCTATACTGCCAAAAATCCGAGCCTGTGTTCTATGCCCCTTGAAATGCCCTAGCCTGCTCGCTTGAACGGGAAGCGGAGTATGACTGACACCCCGTCCAACAATTTCACTAATTACTTCGCTAACTCTGGAATAGATAGCGCTCTCCTCGCCAAACTAACTCCTTATCTCTCCACATAAGCGTTGCTTCGCCTGTCAAAACAATCCTCTTATCACGCTACCCGGGGCTCGCAAACTCCCTTCGCTACTCTCTCAATAATGTGTGACAGCTCTATCGTTGTATTAACCCTCTCAAAATCAAAAATGTTTTCATTTTCAATTTACGTTTTACCGAAATCAAAAATTATTTCGAGAATTTTTTTCAGGTATAATACAGCAGTTCGCTCAAAATATTCGTGCGGTTTTAAATTTTTGGGAAATGTTTAAGTAATCATCTACTATATATTTGTCAAATACGACTGACTCACTGACTCACTGACTCACTGACTCACTGACTGCTCAGCCCAAACCACTTGACAGAAAATTTTGAAATTTTGAATGGACACTCCCTTTAAGACGTAAACACTCGCTAAGAAATGATTTTTCGATATTCAATTTTTCATGTATTTTTAGAGGGTTTTGAATTTTCTAGGACGATAACATGTCAGCTGGTGATGGTCCATCCGAGGTAATAATATCCCGAACCTTTGCACAGCCTCGTCACCCATCAGAATCCCCAGTTGAGCATTTTTTCGTAATGGGTGTTTCCAATTGACATCTTGGAAATATAAATTTTTACGTACATTTTTTATTCACAACGAATTTTAACCTGTACTGGTAAACTGCTCTTACTGCTAACCTATAGATCACGGGTTATCTCTAGATTATCTGTTTCTTGACACTGGTCCGGGGCCCCAGTGTCAAGAAACATTATACTTTGATTACTTATCAATTTATGATTAACTTATAGTATGACAGGAACCATGCTATGATAAATTGCACAAAAACTATATAGTAGCGTTAATTTTGAATATACATTATTTAACGTAATAAAATAACTACTTATCTGCCGTGACGAAGCACGAGTATTCAGCTGGGTAATAAAATTTCTTTACAACATTTAAAATTTTTCGCCATTTTACAGGTAGCTTTTAATTTCGTTGTTGTAAAAAAAAAAACACTCCAGTTTTGCTGAAAAATAAAATTTGAAGGCTCGTGTAGTTAATATTTTTTAGAATTAGTATCTTTTAAGGTACGAAAAAATTAAACATCTTTTGAAGCTATGCCCGGGTAGTAAGCAGGATGCAGCAATAAAATATAAATTCAATAATTTTTTGTTTTAACGATAAGAAAACATGGCGTAGGCATTCTTTTTTGCCATCTGATGTTATTTGTACCTCTGACTCCTCAAGTTTTTTAAGAACATTTTTATTAAAATTAACTGTACGCATACAAATTTTGTTGGTTGACGAACTCAGCTGATCGTAAGAGTAATTTATACCGAGATTCATGGCGTTTGAATGAAATTTCTATCTGCTATACAAATATATATATATATATATATATATATTATATATTTGTATAATATACATATAGATAAATAAATATGTACACATATAAACATGTATATTTGGTTTTATGCAAGTATTTTAAGGGAAGTACTTACAAAATTCAAAATATAAAAAATTTAGATTGGCCCTTTTAGCACCAAGCCACAGATATATATAATCTTTCTTCTTCAGACTTGTTCATTTTCTTCTCCTACTTTCTCAATAGAATAAAATAAATAAATAATATATTTCTTTGTTTCTGCCCTTAAGTTTTCTTTTTTTTTTTTGTTGATAAAAATAATATAAAATAAAGTTATTAATTATTAGAACCTAATTACATCTTTATTAATTATATGTATATAATAATTGAGGTGAATTATTCACCTTTGAATTTATTTTGACCGGCTATTCTGTTTTACACTAAACCTTCTTGCAAGTGGATTTTGAGTTGAAAATTGTACCTGTTTTATTCAAGCGATAATGTATTTAATATTCGAGCCCATCGGAAGTGAAACATGCAGAATAATGCGGGAATGCATCTTTTTTTAGTGAATCTGCTAAAAGAGCGAGTTTTTGTATCTGACCGTGGTCTAGTGGCTAAAGTCTTGGATGTTGATGTGCAATCTATAGATGGCACGGAGCCAAGATGCCCTAGATGCACAAGTGCCGCAAAGAAAAGAAAAGAAGAAAAGTTAGTTTTGTTTGAAATATCATTCTGATTTTGAATTGATTTTTTTTTTATAATCAGTTTTCTAAAAACTTACAATACCAAAAACAATAGCTTTTGATCTTCATTGATTGTTGCCAGAAGTACTCTACATTTTTACTGCAACATCAGAGATACTATAGCTTTTCTTCTAAGATACTTTTTTAGCGTATCACTGGAAATTGTAAATTTTATCGTGGCCAATCGCCGAAATGGCTAGGCCTAAACAAACAAAATATTACCGTTCTATACGCCCGCGCAACATCAAAGATACCCCATGTACAAACAATCAGTATTAACAAGGTATCCGGATCTATTTACCAGCCTGTACTAGATAAGGGTTTTGGATCCACCAGACTCGCCAACTTGGACCGGCCGGTAAGTAATATAATACCTGACTCCAAAGGAGTCCGCATCCAAATATTAGCTCTTACTAATGGGTTTGCCTAGGGAAATGGACTAGTGCTTAGCTCTAATACCTTACTCGCACCTCTTAAAGGCTGCCCAGTCAGCTGGATAAGGCTCTGCAAACCACTGCCAGATTCTGCCTGTTCTTACAAGAAATGTTTAGATTGTTAAATCGAAATCTCCTGAAAGAACAATCTTTAATGGTCATTTATTTAATATATATATTTATATCTACTATGTATTTGTCAAATACCACTCACTCACTCACTGACCTATCATCCCCCAGCCCAAACCAATCGACAGAAAAAATTGAAATTTTGCATGGACAATCCCTATAGAACGTAGACACTCAATAAAAAAAGATTTTTTGATATTCAAATTTTTAAGTATTTTTAGAGGGGTTTTAGTTGGTTAGAGCGTTGCTAGGACGATAACAGAACAGCTGTTGCCGTACATTATCTATTTCATAGTATTATTTTAATTTCCACTATGATGGCAGTCCTTGAATTACTAGAAATAAACTGTGATTTTGTCCCTCATAGGATTTAAGCCCTGGTGATGGTCCATCCAAGGTAATAATATCCCGAACCACTTGACACAAAAATTTGAAATTTTGCACGGACAATCCGTTTCGAATTTAAACACTCGTTAAGAAAGTTTTTTTTAAATGCTTATTTAAATAATTAAGCACTTTTAGGGGGGTTTGAATTATTAAGTTCCTCATCGGCTCAAAAATGGTCCGATTTGGTATAAAAATCTTTCTTTTCATTTGAAAAATCATGCTCATTAAGGAGCTGAATCCGTTTACTGGAACATGGTTTTTGGGGCAAAATTTGCGCGAAAATATCGGAACGCTTACAATTTCGAGTCCATATGCTTGCAGGTACTTGTTATATAGGTTAGGAAAACGAATGAAACGATTTCTGTAACCGTTTACGAGAAAAATTGATAGAAATACTTTTCCAAACTAATTGTCTGTTTGGGTATAAAAAAACGATGATTGGTTCACTTGAAACTTGTACCAGGTATTTGATATACATCTAATCTAAGATATTTAAACTTTGGTATCGTTTGGAGGTAAGAAGTTGTGATACAAAGTTTTCGGATCTCAGTATATTTTCTAAAATATCTGGAAAACGGTTGGGAAATCGTAGTAAGGGGTAGGCGGCTATACGAAAGGTTACTAAATTCTCTAGAAAAAAGATTCTGTTGTAATGTTCGGTGGGGCGATGTCAATCGAAGAGATAAGTGCTTAAAACTTCAAAGTTGTTAGTTTCTTATTTTTACTCCCCAACGGAAACAAGCACGGTTACCTCCACATGGTGATTCCTGGGTAACTCTAAAGCCCGTGCAATAATAAGCTGTACAAAATTATGTAGTGGCGTTAATTTTGATCATACCTTGTTTAACGCAATATAAAAACTACTTATCGGCCTTGGTGAAGCACGGGTAGTCAGCTAGTATATATAAATACCACTCACTCGCTGACAGACTCACTGACCTATCATCGCCCAGCCCAAACCACTTGATAGAAAAATTTGAAATTTTGCAATGGAGACTTCCTACAGGACGTAAACACTCACTAAGAAAGGATGTTTTGATATTCAAATTTTTAAGTATTTTTAGAGGGGTTGAAGTTATAGTTTTAAAGAGAGCATGCTCGCCTAGGCAGCATGCGTTGCTAACAGAACAGCTGTTACCGTACTGCATCCATTTCATAGTATTATTTTTAATTGTGGGTTATTTCAACTATGATGGCAGTCCTTGAATTATTAGAAATAAACTGTCCCTCATAGAGTTTACGCTATGAAGGACAAAATCACCATTTTAATTCAGGTTCATTTCAACTTGTCCCCCATAGAGTTTTCCTGGTGATGGTCCATCCGAGGTAATAATATCCCCCCGAACCCTTGCACAGCCTCCTCACCCATCAGCATCTCCAGTAAGAACACTTCTTGGTAATGCTTGCAAATATAATGGGAGTTTCTGGAAAAAATAAATTTGAACGTACATTTATTATTGACAACGAATTTTAACTTGTACTGGTACAACTCCTGTTACTGGTAACCTCTAGATAACAGGTTATCTCTAGGTCATCTGTTTGTTGTCAAGGGTCCAGAGCGCCCCAGTGTCAAGAAAAATTATTACTTATCAATTGATGAATAACTTATAGTATGACGTGCTATAATAAACTGCACAAAATTGCGTAGTCGCGTTAATTTTGATGAAACATTATTTAACGCAATAAAAAAAAAACTATTTATTTGCCGTTACAAAGCACGTTCATTCAGCTAGTTTAAGAGATAAAACTTAAGATATTTATTTATTTAAGGGCTTCCCATCTATAGCGTGTGCCCTAATGCGGACTATCAAATATATATTTAAACTTCAGTAAAATTTATATACATATCTACATAAAACATAAATTATTTTTAAATTAATAAAAGTAAAACGTTAGCATAATAAATTCGTATGCATAGGCTATTAAAATGAACAATTAAAATTGAAAGCCCAAAAAATTGAAAGAAGATTGGCTTGATTTTTGTGTATAAATTAGTGTTCTGTAAATAATGCAATATAGTGTTGATGTGGGGGCTACCTTCTGCAAGTGATTTGTCTAAGTCTTGTGGCATGAGTAAATTGTCTCGTCTTTTGCTGTTCGCCAGTATGTGTTTTAACGTCAGGGCAACATTACACAGTGAGCATAAGGGTATGTACTGTCTTTCCAATAAGTACGAATGTATTATTAGTGAGTTTCCAATTCTTAGTCTGTTTATGACAACTTGGTCTGTTTTGTTAAGAGACAATTTCTAAATGTTTTCAACGATTTCTAGGAAATTATTTAAGAAATTTGATATTTCTCTGAAATAGTATTATTTTAGGGTCTTTCTTGATATAAAATATATATATTAAAAAAAAAAAAACTTTTAGTCAAAACACCATGATGAAATTTTATGTGTTGATTAGTATTTATAAAAATAGTATTTTCCATAAATTTCAATTTTTTTCGTTCCGTCCTTCTGGAGATATACTCATTCAAAAATCGCCAATTTTGAAGAAATTGCGATTTTGGAAGACCTGTAAAACCTGAAGGAGACATCCAAATGGTGTAATTTTCTTTGTCAGTAATGGTATCACTTATATATTTAAGGGGGGAAATATTAAATATGTGTGTATCCATTCATTTATTTAAAAAAAAAAAAAAAATCTTAATAATACAACATGATGATTAGATAGTTAGCCGTCGAGGTGATAAGTAAAGATGGAATGGTTGGGATTCGGCTAAAAAAACCTCAATATGATTTTTGTTAAAAAAATCTATATTTTAGACGTTGGAAACCACTATCACAATGGTTACTAAGATAATAATATAATAAGATATAATAAGATTGTAAAAAAAAATAGTTTTGTGCTCCCAGATATATGTGCAAATGAAACTTATACTGCTGAAAATGACATGTCAGCAACAATTTTATATATTTTTGGTTGGTTTTAAATGGATAGGTTTAAAAAAAAATTTTTTTCTATTTACTATTTGTTCTATACGTTTTGAGTAATAAGAAAGTGAACAAAGTTAATAATAACAAAACCAATAAGATTCTAATTCTCCTGATTACACCGATGGAGTTTATTTATTTTATTTTTTTTTTGTTTTTTTTTTGTTTATGTACGCCTCAATAGCTCACACGGCCAAAAACTTGATTCAAATATCCTCTAGTGACTGGCGTTAATACTAGAAGTATAATTAATTTATAAACTTATTTTTTATTACTTACATAAATGATTTTAGGGCAGATCACCATTGCTGTGGAGCTCTTCAAGTTAATAATAATAATACTAGAAGCACTCTGCGGTACTTCTATATAGCTTAGAAGTCTCGAAACGAGAAGAGAAAGATTGCGAGAGATACGAGGAGCTTTCAACTGCTGGATACGTGAACGGTACGTACGGACCCAGCCGCTCTCGACTGCTAGAGCAGTCATTAGATGAGAATGGGTTAATATTCTGTTTTTTTTTTTTTTCCTGATTGTTTCAAATCGACATAAAACTTGAATAATGGTGCATGATGCAAAAGAAAAGAAAAATATCGCGTACCAATACCAGATAAAATAGTAAATGAAAAATAAGTTCCAACTTTTTTAAAAATGTTCCTAATAATTTCTTATTTTTTTTTTTTTAATTTACCTTTATTATTGATTTTGTTTCAATATTATTTTTCTTGAATAATGATATATGTTTTCTGATAAATTACATTTTTCTCCATATGATTACCTTGCTTAGAGCTTCTATAATAAACGAAATATTTAGCATCGTTCGCACAATACTTAAAGAGTAAATTCCCTTGTTGTGTACTCTCAATAAATAAATAATAGAATAGTAATGCCTAATTCTTCAAATATTAAATGTACCGTAGACTCTCCCTAATCCGCCGTTGTCGGGATCGGGGTACAGTCGGATTAGATAAATCAGTTAGAAGCGGTCATTTATGTATTTGAAATAAAAGTACTTATTAGTTAAGGATATAATAATATTAAATCTTTTTTAATATTGCATATGTAAGTATAATTTAGATTCAGAATTATAAAATTAATTCGAAATATGTAAATCCTTGCTGGTGTATATCAGGCGTTCACACAAGTTCCTGCCTCTAAAACGAAACATATATAAATATAAATAAAAATTATTTAACACTCGCCTAAAATAATTTCCTATAATTATTTGAAAACGTTTAGAAATCCTGAATACAAAAATAATTAATGAATAAATTCTACCTAGCCCTTTAGGGAAGCTATTTTGGAAAACTGAAATATCAGTAAATTAAGAGAAAATATAGAAGTCCCTTCCTTTTCTGTATGAAATCTCGGCAGATAGGAATGAGGGACAGTAGATGATGACTCCTATAAAGAATCGCTCTTAAGGGAGAGAGAGAGTGAGATGAAGTGAGAGATGGAGTGATAGAGAGATAGAGAGCGAGAGAGAGAGAGGGCGAGAGAGGGATGCTGTGTGGAACAAGAGGCGTGTTGGGAGGGAGGCGGTCCCCAGATCATGCGCCTTCCTTTGCGGAGACCCGCCCCTGAAAACCACCCCTAGCCGCCTCCAGTATAGGCCAGGCCTTCGCCAAGACAGCACCAGCTCCACACCCAAACTCTCACAAGGAGAAAAATTCGTCTTTAAAGGTATATATAAATATATGTTTTTTTTTTTAATTGTTAAAATTATTTTAATTTTAATAATAATTTTCCCTTTCATAAATTAAAACTACAGGTTATTCCTTAAAATATAAATAACAAAGTAAACAAAATTCAAGAGAGAGGTGGAAAGCTTATAAAGTGAAAGTGAAAATAAAAGAAATTATTCTATTAGCATTAGAGTAGTAAAGATAAAAAAATAAAAAAAAATAATTATTAGCAATTTAAACAGCTGAAACGTATAACCTAAGAACTAACGTTTTATTTATTTATTTTTTTTAACGAATTTGAGGACTTGCGGTTAAACATATTTCAACGCGTTTAAGGTGTTGAAATAAGTAAATCGTGTAATTAAAAAAATAACAAATTTTAGGAAATTTTCTTTGTCTTAATATTGTTGTCATTTGTATTATTTTGAATGGATTTGCTTTTCATTGTGGCTTAACTGATTTTTGTGTTATGTATTTCCCAGCACACGACTTTACTGACAGATTTTTATTTTATTTGTTCTATTGCATTATAAAAAAATTGTTATTTTTCTATTTTTTTTCTTCTTCTTTTCTTGTTTTACCCTGAATATTAAGCGAGAAAATTGTGGACATAAATGTAAATACTATTAAGTAGGACCCTGAGGAGTAAAATTTCTTTCATTATCACATAGTTTCTGTATTACGACGGACCTTTTCTTCAATTAACACTCAACTAATATGAGTTATTCACAACCTCAGAAATGACAGCTATATTTGCCATGGAATAAAGACAGCTATATTTGTTAAATAATATTTTATCAATTATATTCCTATGTTGGATAACGCACACATATTTCATATGTTTCTGCTTTCTGAGGAATATGAACATTTGGCGTTTGTATTTATTTCTTGCACTTTACACTAAGATAAATGTGCTTCGAGTGGTTAAGTTGGTGTTCTTTAATATGGTTTGCAACATAGAACAAAATTACTAATTTTCTGATAACATGGATTTTGTTGTTATCCGTGTTACAATCAAGAGTGGTGGACACGGCTTCACGGTGCGATTTTGACAGCTAGTGTCCATGTGACTTTTGACAGGATGTTTAACTTTGACAGCTCACTGAGATATTATTATGTTAATCTTAAGTTTCGTTTGCCATAAAAAGATGTATCGAGTTTCGGAAAATACTAAGGAAATATTCTTACCGGTTAAATGTTAACTATCCCATCAGAGAGACTATTTCGGAAAAGCAGAAAAAAAACAGTTATATATTAATGAAATTACATTTTAGAAAACATATTTATTTTTATAAATTACCTTGGAGGCCCGGTGGCCTTGAGTGTTAAGGTGTGAGCAATTAAAACTCCGTGCTAAGGGTCGTGGATTTGATTCCCACTAGGGGTGGTGGCTTTTCTTTGAAAAAAAAAAACAAGGCATCAGCCCTATCCTGGCTAGAAATAGGTGGTAACCTAAAGAGAACCCGTCATAAAATTTGAAGTTAAGTATAATGGAGGTTAAAATTTAAATTTAATTAAATGAGCAAACTACCTCAAAACATCAACATACTGATAAAAACAAGTTTAATATCTGGTGTAACAATACCACTTGGATGGAGCGGTTTCTTTGAGCCGTAACATTTTGGGATGCCTTCTGCCACGAAACTTTGTACTCGGTATGATCCTTTTGCTCTGTCGAAACCTAAGAACATTGTCTTCAATCCTGATAGGATCACTTAACTGAAATGTATTTACAAACTATAACAATATCAGGAAATTAGGGAAAATTATCGCAAAGGATGTATTCATATTTTGTAGCGTCAATGTTGTTCTATTAAATTAAAATAATCACAGTTACTGATAACATAACTAGTACCCCTTTTCCGAATTATTAAAAAGCAACAACGGAGTCCAAAATAACAGTAACCGACAAATAATTCCAAAATCATAGTACTTTCTGATGAAAAATCTTATATTAGGGGTCCATTAATTTAAAAGAACTTCTAGATTTCCTTGTTTAAGGATTGTAGCAGTATCTTCAGAAAAAGAACAAATTCTGAGCACTGTCAGCATGTCTGTTTTGTACAAAATGTTTAAGGTACATAAATAATGATATAGCTTAGGTACAACTTGTTGGATGATGAATGTAACTACAGCTACCATCAAGCATCATAATGTTTAGTTTTATAAATTTATATCTTGTAGACTGGATTTTTTTATGTGTTTTTCTTTTGGTATATATTAATTTTTGGAAAACTAAAAAATATAAGCCCACGATGAACAATAAGCCATGATTTTAAAAGTATAATTGGATTCACTTTTAACTTTAAAAACTATTTTTTTTTTTTCATTTTCATTGATTATTGAAGGATTTGCTAGAAAGGTAGCTCCATACCGTTGTCGGGAGCTCTAAGCACTATCGTGTGCTAAAAAAAAAAAAAATAACCTCATTCGTACAAGAAGAATGCAGCTCCTTATTATTTGTAAACACCATAATTAAAATCAAGAAACAATAATATTTTTACATGCATTAAAAGTTGAATTAATTAACGATTATTTTTTTGTTTCATCAAATCAGGAAAGCCTTTGATTGTTCTTGATGTAACATTTATTATCATAATTACTGAACGATTTTTCAATTAAAATGCTATCACTGCAAAGAAAGAATAAATTATTTTGTGTTGCTTTTCTTGCTTCCTTAATTAATCATTTTATTTCGTAATTAATGAGCTAAAAAATGTTAAATACAAAGAAAAAATAAAAATCTAATTTACTAGCTATCCTTCTCGCCTCCTGGCAAACATTTGATAAATTAATTATCAACAAAGATTATATTATTCAATAAAAATGTACTGTATTTTAGTGACCTAAAAAATCTGATTTTAATTTAAGTTAAAAATGCTGATTTAAAATTACATGAATGCTAAAAAATCACACAATTTTACAAACAAAAATGTACATAGGAAACAAATATTCAATCCATAAAAAAATGAATAAACACCTAAAAATTACTTAATAATTCTAAACTAAATCATAATAAATTAATTCCAACGTAATGAATTAAATTGACTTCTTCCTTATAAATATAAATCTGTGTAAAATGTATTTATCAAGCCTGTTTTTTCCTTAAACCTAATTATAAGGTATTAAAATCATAGCTTTTGGCAATTACAGTTTCCACTACAGTAATGTTTTTTTTTATTATTGTTAAGTACATCATTTCATAACTAATACCTCATTTCTACTGAAATGTTCAATATTTTATTTGTAAAATATTATTATAAATATTATTTATATATTATATATATATTATATATATATATATATATATATATATATATATATATATATATAAATATTCCACTTTTTCTTGTCACAAGAATTAATATATATATATATATATGGGGGCGAGGTTAGCTCAGTGGTAGAGCACTCGACTAATGAACTGGAGGACCAGGTTCAAAACCCGAGCGCGCACTAAAGATTTTTTCTTCTAGTGCTGCTGTTCGAGAGTTGGATTTGGGGTCCCAGATCGTCCCTAGGCTCACCCAGCCTTTAATTAATTGAATTAATAATGGGTACCTTGGGTGCTAATGACTCTAGCAGTCGAAGCGGCTAAGGGGAAAATCAGGCGTCCGGAGCATAGTGTTGACCACACTATCTCCCTAGTGTGCCGTATGGTCAAGAATCAGATACCTCTACAGTGTCTGCCCCTCTGGGCCCTTGTGGCCTGTTACGGGACTGATTTTTTATATATATATATATATATATATATATATATATATATATACTCCATCGTTAAATTTACGAATCTCTACTAAATATAAAATAAATATGTATAAAAACACGATAAAACGAGTAACGATTAAATGCAATTGAAAATATTTAGATAGTGTATAAAAAAATGAGTTTACTTGTAATAAAAGTACATAAAAAGATAATAATGCTATAAAACGACTCGCCCGCCCCTTCATGAACAAGGGGAGTTCTGAACATCCATCTGATCACCAAGTGACCTATTGATCCAGAATTTAGTTCAGGTAGTTATATTGTGGTTTTATAGGGAAATTATTTATCTATTTATTTTTTTTTTCATTTTGGCGATCGGAATTTATTAATAATGTAAAATATAGTTTAATATTTGGTAAATGGAAAATACGGAATGTTTTAACATTTCTTCGCATCATGAAAACTGTTTCCGGAACACACGATCCATTATATTAAAAAAGAAGGATTGAGACTTCGATTGTTTATATCTCGAAAACCGCTTGCCCTATTAAAACTTCTGTCAGCAAAATTAGGTCTGCTATTATGTATCATATACTAGTTTTCCAGAAAAATGGTAAGCCACCTCGCTTTTTATTTAGTAAACATGGATATGCCCTGCCCCTGTCTCCCATCTTAAAAAGTGGATCATTGAGGCTCAAAATTTCGAAAACAAGTACCGCTTGGAGGGTCCTATCTGTTTTCAATGCATATAGAACACATTAATTAACATGTAGGCAAATGTAATTAAATTATTTTATGTCAGTTATTTAATTTACTTCAATTGGTACATTGCTCACAAAAAATGAGGGCTGTATTTTGGGATGTAAGGATTGCATCAGTTCAAGAATCACCTCTGAAGGCCTTCGGTCAGATATATATATATATATATATATATATATATATATATATATATATATATATATATATATATATATATATAATATATAAATAATATTTATAATAATATTTTACAAATAAAATATTGATCATTTCAGTAGAAATGAGGTATTAGTTATGAAATGATGTACTAAACAATAATAAAAAAAAAACATGACTGTAGTGGAAACTGTAATTGCCAAAAGCTATGATTTTAATATCTTATAATTAGGTTTAAGGAAAAAACAGGCTTGATAAATACATTTTACACAGATTTATATTTATAAGGAAGAAGTAAATTTAATTCATTACGTTGGAATTAATTTATTATGATTTAGTTTAGAATTAGCAAGTAATTTGTAGGTGTTTATTCATTTTATTATGGATTGAATATTTGTTTCCTATGTACATTTTTGTTTGTAAAATTGTGTGATTTTTTAGCATTCATGTAATTTTAAATCAGCATTTTTAACTTTAATTAAAATCAGATTTTTTGGGTCACTAAAATACAGTACATTTTTATTGAATAATATAATCTTTGTTGATAATTAATTTATCAAATGTTTGCCAGGAGGCGAGAAGGATAGCTAGTAAATTTAGATATTTATTTTTTCTTTGTATTTAACATTTTTTAGCTCATTAATTACGAAATAATATGATTAATTAAGGAAGCAAGAAAAACGAAACAAAACAATTTATTCTTTCTTTGCAGTGATAGCATTTTAATTGAAAAATCGTTCAGTAATTATGATAATAAATGTTACATCAAGAACAATCAAAGGCTTTCCTGATTTGGTGAAATTAAAAAAAAAAATCGTTAATTAATCACCTCTGAAGGCCTTCGGTCAGAAATATATATATCTCTAATCGGAAAATCCACCTACACCTAGAACATTGGCAATCCACCTACATACAGAACATTGGCATTCTATCTGTAGAATGCCAATGTTCTGTACAAGCATTTAAGCAAACCGTAAAAAGCAAATAACTATTTCGGATAAGCCGGACTTTACCGGCCACACACTCATATATATATATATATATATATATATATATATATATATATATATATATATATATATAAATTTAGGTGCAAATCAGAGTTAATAGAATGGGCTCATATTATCTTATACTTATAATTATAAATATAATGCATATATCATATAGGAATATGCATATATGCATATGCATTTATGGAAGTTTAAATTTAAACTTTTAAACGATTTTCATTTATTTGTTGTCATCTCCTTCTGATGAATATTTATTATTAGTTTGTTGTAAACTAAAATAATATAATTTAACATGTACTTCTCTTGTAATGTTTTTCTGTTTTACTACGATACAGAACCTTTTTAATGAAATAAAAGAGTTTTGTGCCGCATTTCATCAAAATCAGACCAATTTTGAGCAAATACACATACACACACACACACACACACATATATATATATATATATATATATATATATATATATATATATGGGGGCGAGGTTAGCTCAGTGGTAGAGCACTGGACTAATAAGCTGAGTTCAAATCCCGAGCAAGCACTAAAGATTTTTTCTTCTAGTGTTTTCGTTCATGGGTTGAATCAGGCGGCCGGAGCATAGTAATGACCATACTATCTCCCTAGTGTGCGGTATGGTCATGAATCAGATACCTCTATAGTTCTGCCCCTCAGGGCCCTCGTGGCCTGTTATGGGACTGTTTTTGTTTTTTTTTTTAATTTTATATATATATATATTTGTCTGTTTGCTCTCTAGGTGCCAGAAAAATGGTGCGATTTGGTACAAAAATCGTTTGTCTAATTTGAAAGATCAGATTCGTTAACCAGCAGAATCCGTCCACCGGAAGTCGCGCGAATAAAATCGTAACGCTTACGTTTTCGAGTTCATATGCTTGCAGGTTCATACAAATATGAACTACCGCTATTTTCGTGATCAATGGGCTCCGAAGCATGAAATGTTTTAGTCAGTACTTCCGGATTGCGTCATGAAGTCAACCTCATAAGCGGGTTTCCTTGCTACGGAGTGAGGGGATAGTAACTTATTTCATATATATTAGTAAATCTTGCTTTACTTATATGAAATAATTATTTTTTAAGGATATACAACAATATTCGGTGTTTTATAAGAAACAATGTATATAATACAATAGAAGGAGGAGACTTTGGCTATGCTAGGAGGGCTGGTATGTATCAAGAGTTGCATGTATACAAGGGTTGTTTACAGGCTGTTTGACGTTGATGGCTTCCACACACTGCGGATAGAATCAAAAAACATTCTCCCGAGACCACGGCTCCATTAAACTACTTAGCACACCTACATTATAGCCGATCTTTGGTCCTAAATAGCTTTCAAGAGGCTTCTTTCTGGATAGAATAAGAACCTATTGTGATTTCATTGGCTATTTCCATTGTTTTAGATGGGCTTCGCAGAATAACAAATTTTTTCAACCTCTGTTCAATTTGTGATATGAATGTTGAAATGATATCCCCTGGAACATTATAATAGGAACCGTACAAATCCTAACACTTTAAAACCATACATTTCGCAGAACGCAGACCAACAACTAGGTCTTCTGGCAAGCCGGTTTTAGTAGTAAATTACAATATCTAAAAATAACTCGGAAAATTAAGAGATAAATATCTTCCGTTATAAATAGCGTTGCATCTTATTTGTAGCAAATTAAGAGATAAATATCTTCCGTTATAAATAGCGTTGCATCTTATTTGTGGCAAATTAAGAGATAAATATCTTCCGTTATAAATAGCGTTGCATCTTATTTGTGGCAAATTAAGAGATAAATATCTTCCGTTATAAATAGCGTTGCATCTTATTTGTGGCAAATTAAGAGATAAATATCTTCCGTTATAAATAGCGTTGCATCTTATTTGTGGCAAATTTCTTTAAATTCAGAACATATTTGTAGTCTTTATTTTATTATATATATATATATATATATATATATATATATATCTGTTTGCCTTGAAAATGGAGTGAGGTTAGCACAGTGGTAGAGCACTGGACTAATATGCTGGATGTCCTGAAGTAGGCACTTACAGATTTTATCTTGTAGTGACTTCGTTCGTAGGTCGGATTCGGCCTCCCCGACCGTCCCTAGGCTTATCGAGCCTTTAATTAATTTATTAATATGCAAATGGGCAGCCGGAGCATAGTTCCGAACACAGTATTTCCCTAGTGTGTCGTATGGTCAAGAATCAGATACCTCTATAGTATTAACTGCCCCTCAGGGTCCTCGTGGATTATACGGGACTTATATTTTCTATGATAACCAATTTTTTCAAGCCCAGTTCAATATTTGATATAAATTTACTTTTTATGTGTAAATGATATTCCTGAAACTAGAGTTCCACACAAGAAACTGTACATTTCCACTGTAGGAACTAATAAATAGTTCTTCCAGCAAACAGTTAAGGAAATAGCTATAAAGAATGAACATAGAAATCGATTTTAGCGAAAAATTGTAGAAATTGTTGTAGACGTTTTTTTATAGGCATTTGCCGAAGAAATAATGGTCTTCCGTTATAAATAGTGTGGTATCTTTTGAGTGCCTAATTTCTTCAAATTCAGAACATATTTGAAGACATTATTTTTTAATTTCATATATATATATATATATATATATATATATATATATATATATATATACACACACATAAATTATATAATAACAGTTCTTTCTGCCTCCCTTCATTTGGAGGAACTCCCCTACCGTCGACCTTTTGATGCAATCCAGAAGTGCCAAGTAAAAATGTCTATGTTTCACGCCCCCAAGGTCACGAAAATATTGGTGGTTCAAATTTGTATGTATATATATATATATATATATATATATATATATATATATATATATATATATCATTGGTCCGCCTCGGGAACACTATTATTAGGGCAATTTTCACGCGATATTACACTTTTTGTAGGTGATTTCACGGATGTAATCGAATGATACAATTTACAATGCCATATCTAGTATTTCAAACCCTTTTAGGAAATCGTGGCGAGTGTAAGGAATAAATTTGAAATATTAAACAAAAAACTGTTCCTCGAAAAATCGCAATTGTCGATCTCGTTTTATTGAACAGTCATTGTCTTTGTTTGCCTCAGTTTTTAATTTCATTTAATATTAAAATAAGTATTCCAGTAAATCAAGGTAAGCAAATAATAAACATATTTGTAATAGATGTTTCTCTGAAATTTAATTTTAGAAGGTGTTTTCCATTAATCACAAAATATTTACCGTTTCCGACCGGTAAGAGCAGAAACGCGCAACGATGACGTAACACTTGCGAGTCGACTTTTTTATTTTCTTTTTGCGGAAACTGATTGTGTGTACTTATCTTACAAAACTAATGAAGAAAATTTGTTGTAAAAACGAAATAATTATATTAGACCAGAAATTTTCTCATCTCAGGGCTCGCTGAGAAAATTTCTGGCTGCACCCTGGACGTCGGCGCTAATGGCCAAGATTTATGTCGATGCGCCGTAAAAAAAAAAAAAAAAAAAAAAAAAAAAAAAAAAAAAAAAAAAAAAAAAAAAAAAAAAAAAAAAAAAAAAAAAAAATTATATTAGATCCATTCGAAAATGATCCAATATTTAAATATATTGATATTTTATTTATACATTATATATCTAATTTTATTATTATTTCAGGTCGACAAAATTACCACCACGAAGCCGGAACTTTTTACCATCGACTCCACACCTGTTACAAGTGAGCCAATTTTATGAAGTAAAGGACCCCGCCCTTTCCTAATGGAAAATGACTTTCGGTCAAATTGAACGGAACTAAGCTCGTTGGAAAGAGAATGTCTTTCTGAACAAAAGTCTCCATGGGGACAAAACCCGAAAGTTGAAACTTTTGGTACTTTTGGGTATCCGAAGTTTTCCATTTTTAATTTTTGCAAAATGTTGAGATCTCTGGTTGGAAGGTTTTCCAAGCCATTTTGCCAGTAAAAAAAAAATACCTATAAATTATTTTTTGAAGACCTTTCGAACGACACCATAATTGACACTCCTACCCCCCCCCTCCACCCACGGGAGTGGGGGGAAGCTTTTTTTTGTAATTATCGTGCATCCATTATCATTTGAAGATCTTTTCGACGGCAATACACTGAAACCTTGCCTCACACCCTTATCCCACCCCCAACCCCTTGGGATATGCTCGTCATCATCAAAACATCAAATATCCGACTTCTTACTTGCTGAATCATACGTTAGATGCAGCTGATCGATAGCAAACTAAAAGTCAAAACAGTTGACAGTAGTCCAAGAGACAAAAAGCGGCCCTTTTCAGGCCCACTAATGTTAAAGTCTACTAACGGAACACTTTTTTTGCAATATACGAGCTGGAGGTGGGGTTGGGGTTTGGGGCGGGGGGTGGGGTAAGGGTGTGAAGCAAGGTTTCAGTATATTGCCGTCGAAAAGATCTTCAAATGATAATGGATACAAGTTAATTACAAAAAAAAGCTTCCCCCCACTCCCGTGGGTGGAGGGAGGGGGGGGGGGTAGGAGTGTCAAGTGTGGTGTCGTTCGAAAGGTCTTAAAAAAATAATTGATACGTATTTTTTTTTACTGGCCAAATGGCTTGGAAACCTTTCAACCAGATATCTCGAGATTTTGCAAAAATCAAAAATGGAAAACTTCGGATACGCAAAAGTTCCAACTTTTGGGTTTTGTGCCCATGAGACTTTTGTTCAGAAAGACTTTCTCTATCCAACGAGCATAGTTTCGTTCAATTTGACCGAAAGCCATTTTCCATTAGGAAAGGGCGGGGTCCTTTTATTTATTTTTGTCTGTTTAAGAACTATTTTTCTCAATACTAATTAAAAATATACAAAAATCATATGAAAATCTACAAATCCACCCCCTATTACATAATAAAATAGTGAAAGAATAATTTTGTTGAAATTTTGTCTAGAATTCAACCTAGCCTTTTTTTATTTGCCATCTTGTCGACTATTGAATTCATTGCTGCATGAAACAAACACTCTATTATGGTTATAATGAACGCAGATTATTACTATCATATAAATATAAAATAAAGTACTTCCTTTTGTTGGGTCAATGGAACAGAACACAATACATTCACGGACACAACATACTTTTTGACATTTTAACATGGAAACATAAAAAGAATTATTACCAGAGAAGATTTTACGGAAAAAGATTTCGTTTTATCATCAATTGATGACAAAACTAACATAAATAAATAAATATACAATATCATATAACAAATCTGTTCATTCCAATAATTATGTTTAACCGTTAACATGCATTTCCAATGATTGATTTACCAGTCAACTTGGGAGGTGAAAAAGTTATGAATTTTGTTAATATACATAGGACTAATGAAATTTTCCTGATTAGTTTCGTCGTGAAGTCTAAAAGTTTATCGCATAAGAATTAGTTAATACAGTCTCCCCCTCAAACCCCTCACCGTTCAACACATTATTGAAGATTGCCGGAAGTACACAAAACTCTTTCGGCAGCTCGGGATATCAAGAAAGATAGCTCGGAAACAAACAGTGTGAGGTTGACCAAATAATCAAATTTTTAAAGATAACTGGTCTTAATGGATTAATATGAAAGTAATATTGTCCTCTATTTAGGTTCCTTCTGTGATAATTTGTGATACCATTTATTTACTTTTATTAATTTTATTTTTTTTTATTTATTTATTTTTTTAAACCTCATAGTTTCTAGTTTTAATTTGATCTAAATATTATTATTCTTTTAATACATTGACATATGTATGTTTAATTTCTTTAATCTGTAAGTAACTCTTAAGTCTTAAACCTGATATCTGTATTTGTAAGATGAAATTGTATAATAAGTCTGCACTTTGACAATAGCTTTATCGGGGAGTGTGGGTGTGTGTCAGGATGGAAAAAAAAAAAAAAAAAAAAAAAGAATATGCCGAAAAGTATATATATATATATATATATATATATATATATATATATATATATATACATATATATATAAATATAAGTAAAAGGTCTAATATAATAAAAAAGGATAAATAAAATAAAATTAGAAAGGTAAATAAAAAAAATACTAATTATATAAAAAAAGGAAAAAAAAAAATAAAAAAAAATAAAAAAAATAATAAAATATCCTGACTCCCTAAGGAAAGCACACCTTTCACCGGGAACATGGGATGAGTGTAGATGGAGATAGTTAGCCGCTGTAGAGATACGCACAACCACTCATCCCATACGAAGACAGGTATAGTTGGGATTCGGCTAGGAGAAAAACGTCAGACTTTCAAAAAGAAATCTGTATTTTGGACGTTTCGACTGCAACAATGGCAGCCTTCTTCAGCACTAGAGAATGCCTAGGGGGGAGGGAGGAAGACCTCGAGGACAACTTAGGTAACCATGGTTAGAAGAGTTAGGTAACCATGGTTAGAAGAGCCCGCCTAGGCATTCTCTAGTGCTGAAGAAGGCTGCCATTGTTGCAGTCGAAACGTCCAAAATACAGATTTCTTTTTGAAAGTCTGACGTTTTTCTCCTAGCCGAATCCCAACTATACCTGTCTTCGTATGGGATGAGTGGTTGTGCGTTGCAATAACATAGTAGGGCGCTGACGACCGTGAGGTTTTTCGCCCCATATTTTCTAAACAAACAAACAAACAATACAATCTGACAGTTGATGTTGCAATTTTAATTGTTGTTAGGGCCTGAATTTTAATTGTTTGAAGTAGCCAAAATAATAATTGCATAATATCTGTACCCCGGAGGTAAAGGAGACCATGTCACATATTTGTAATTGTTCAGGAGAGCAAACTTTCCTTAACATTGACACATTAAAATTTGTTTCTTCTTTAATTATAGAAATAGTTTAAAGAAAATGTTTCACATTGTTATTGGGATTGATAGGTAAAGTATTGATCATAGTCAAACAAAACCAAGTCCTCCACATGGCATCTTTTGCTTCTAATAAGACGGACATGTTTTAATTTTTCATGTCTTATCTTCGTTATTTATGAGAGCAGGCCATAGTACCCTATACCATTATATGGATAGAAAAATCCACATTATGAACATTTTGATAAGTGAATTTAATAAAAAAAATGGACATGGTGTTCTTTACCTTCGGAGTACAGATCGGGCTCTCTATTGGACGATAATGTTTCTTAATGCTCTTAGGAAGTATGGAACTGTTGAGAGGAACAAATTGATACAAGACTGGATAGAAATATGACCTACAATAATAACTTGTTTAATAGGCATATTGGCGCTAAATTGTTGATACGCTGTTAAACACACAAAACAATAAATAAATAAGCCTATTCCACAAATTCACACCAAGTCGTACAACGATTGTGGAAGCTGTTTCCGTTTCGATGGGATTCAGGAACATGTATCTCGCAGAAAAGCTATACACTCGTGATAAACTAGAAATGTTTAATCAGCCAGCAACATTGTGCCCAAGGCATTAGTTGGATATTCTATCTGCCACGAAAGGAACCTAAAATAATTAGTGTAATATCGTTTGCGTTGATTAACCCATTCGGGAGATGAGTTTCTGCTCCTTCCCGTTCAGGAACAGGGCATCCCAACAAAGGATTATGACTAGTGCAATAAGAAAGACAGTAGGAGGCAATTAATGCAAAAAGGCTAAATCTCCGAGTCTATAGGCCTACAGGGGTGCCTGAGGCTTCTGAACGTTAGGGGTCGGATCTCCCCACACCCCACACCGCTGATTGGATTGCTTTACAACTGGACCGTTTAGTAGGGCCCAAGTGGAAAACAATGTCTAAACTCTTAGAGTTCGGATCCAAACTCCAACAACATCTCAAGCCGAAATCAGATCAACTCGCTATCTCCGTTCGACTCCGTATAGGCTCGCAAACAATCCATTATCTCCTTCCAATACTTTACTACTAGTCTTTATATTTCACATCGGGAGTTAGTGTCTGGGATCTTTTCCATGATGGGGTTGTTTTTGGCGGACTCCGATAGTTTTTACAACTGAGAAAGTTATTTTATGTAGAGCTAAATTCCAGTAACATTCCCTGGAATTTGCGAGGAAGGCATTATTTTCACCTAGGAGACTTCTTCATTCGATTTTTCTTCAGACTATAATGTTCATTTTTTCGAGAAGCAGTGAAATTGATCATATAGAACGTTAACAAAAAAAAAAAAAAAAAACAAAAAAAAAAACAAAAAAAAAAAACAAAAAAAAACACGATATAAATGAGCGTATCAAAAATATTAATCCTATTCATTTTTTTTTTCTCAATACAGAAAATATTTATTTATTTACGGAGTTTCACAACAGCTAGGTGAATTTCACACATCAAAATTAATAAAAACTATATAAAAATAAAAGAGTAAATAATTGGATCAATTGGTGTCATGCTCTTTTTTTAAATACGATATACACGGAGAAAAAAACAGGCTGCTCGCATTTACTTTCAGGCTGCCGGCAGCCTGAAAACTGTGACTCAGTGCCAGTATTTTGAAATAGGACATTTTAGTCTAAAAAAGTATTCCACATATTTTAGCCTAAAATAGGATTCCACTAGTTAGAGTGCCCGCATTTTATAATAGAGTGCTGGAATGCTAATTCTGCATCCTATAGTAGAGTTCTCGCACCCAAAGCTAGCATCCAACAATAGAGTGGCCAGCACTCTACTTTCAAGTGCGTACCCCTAGACTTTAGATTGCTGGCACTCTCATACTGGCTCTAGCAGCCTACCCATATAGGCTGCGAGCATCCTGATGTTTGCTTCCTGTATCCTACCCCTATAGGCTGCTAGCATCCTAAATGGATGGGTACATAGACCCCATCCATATATGATGCTAGCAGCCTACAGGGAGATGACTTTATTATGTGGATAAAAAAGAACAAAGGTAAATTCAGAGTAATAATAATGAGACTTTATTTGGGTGTAATTTACATTTACACTTCTTAACAAGTAGATATTTACAAGTAGGTAAGAGGTATACACTTTTTAACAAATATAGATATTTATTTATTTATTTAAATTTTAACGTCCATTTATTATTAACTACGAATTTTAGGACGGGTTATCTATAGGTTACCACCCTTTTCTAGCCAGGATAGGGGTGATGCCTTTTCTTTTTTCGGAAGAAAAGCCACCGCCCCTAGTGGGAATCGAACCCACGAACTGATGGAATAATAATACTTGTAAATATAGATATTTACAAGTATTAGATATTAGGTACAATGTACTTATGAACAATATTGAACAAGTAGGTCTAGAAATAAAATGTTTTTTTTGTTTTCATGACACTTATAGCCGTATTCATAAAGCCGAAGACAGTTGATTTCAGCATCTGTTCAAACAGAAACAAAAAGAAATTTTTATTAATAATAAAAGAAAAGTTGTTGTTGTTGTGTTTTATATAATTAAAAAGAAACATAAATAGGCATTTTTTCTAGTTTAAAATGTCGCAGTAAATTCAAAGCTGCCAGGGAATTACAAAATAAATATAAAATAAGGTTTTTGTCTATGGATATGATCATAAATGAAGGAACTCTAGAAACAGAATGGAAACCAAAATAAAAGTCTAATAATACAATTTTGAACTAATATTCTAGCCGTATTCTAGGAACGTATAAAAAAAGACTTCCATCAGTTCTCAGCTTACGAGACTTATTGAACTCCATCTTCAGTTGGTTCTATACCCGCAGCTCCATGTTATATTAAGGGAATATATTCTTGAAAAACAAACACTTTATTCAATCTATTGTATATAACATCTGTTTTTAAATTTAATAATAAAAACAAGAGCCTGTATGCATTCTACATTTAAGTTCCTTTTCAGATAAGGAATCCTATATAAGACAGCAGGTATTGGAAGCCTAAAGCGGGATGCAGACTGTACCGCCAGAACAGAGTTCAGGCTCTTGTTTTTATTGGATTATGCTCTTGCTAATTGGATTATGTGATCTACTATAATAAATCATAGATAATAATAGCATATTGACAGTATGGTACTCCTTGCGGAATAAAGCGTCTAACGGAATTGAAAGCTATATTGAATAGTGTGGTACTCAGAACACCACCTTGTGGAACTCCATTTTCCTGAAGGAATTAAACTAAGCCTGTCGTCAACCTTATGCGTCTTTGTGACAAGTACTTTGAAATAATGTACTGTAAAATACTTCCCCGCATGTTCCAGTTATTTATTTGTAGTAGTATTAAACGTATCGTTTCTTTAGAGTAGATAACTGTAGAATGTTTTAATAATAAACCAGTTAAAACGCGTCCTCCAGCAAATTATTTAAAAAAACAAAAAACAGACAGAAATAAAGAAAAACAAGGAAGGAGTCGGACTTTGTTTACTGCCCATTTGCTATTATCGTTTCATTTTTAACTATCCTTAATTGAAAACGGATTTCTTTTTCTCGAGAATATGACCTGCCACATCTTTTTCGTCGGAATCCGAAACACTAATAGACCAGGGTGCATCCATAAAAAAAGTAGCTATACTAAGACGTTGAGAGGAGGAAATCTAATTTTTGCGGGATTATCAATGGAAGACCTTATATAAGAATAAGTTATGCGTACATTAAAAATTTCCTGGAACATTTTGCATTGTTTTATGAAAAAAAGATAGAAAAATTACGTTTTGTTTGTACTTCTTTCGCTCATAACTTCAGAAGTATTCATGTTACAGACTTTTCCAAGGCACCAAAGATTCGTATTTAGACTTTTATAAAGTGAAGTTATTCGCGGCTGAGAAAAATAGCAATTCGTATGAAAAAGCGGGCAAAAATAGACATTCTTTATCTCATTTTGTTCATTTATTTAAAATGCATTTAGGTCCTTCATATTCTAGAAATAAAATGTTGATTATAGCAAAAAAGAAAACACTAAATTTAGTTTTAATCAGTTTGATAGTTTTTGCATAATAATTGTGCAATTGCGTATTTAACGAAGAACTTAACATTTATCAAATTCACTAACATTATGTCCGATTTTGGCCGTGTTATCATTTTCATTTCCCAGGGTTACTTCTGAGAACGACTTTTGAAATATATTTTTATATTAAATATTTAAAAAACAAAACAAAAAAAAAAACAAAAACAAACAAAGTCAAGGCACAAAAGCTCTCAAAAACATTTTACAAATTGAAAATCTGTCAATTAAGACAGCTTCAGGATTTTTTATAATAATCCGCCAATGGTGCAAAATAGATTTTATTAATTTATGAAATTTCATTCACACAAAAATAGACTTCCAGGAGCTTCAATAATTTTGAAATCTCACAAGGAATATCCCCAAGTGTCGGAGCAAATTTTTATTAATCTTTGAATATTTATTTAATTTTTTTTTATATCGGTCCAATCATACGATTAAGGTACGAGACCACCCTTCCAATGAACACCTCAAATATTCTAACTTTTAAACTATCGTAGATAGAAAAAAGTCCGTCACGCAGGAGCTGCATAACTAAGCACTTTCCTTAGAATTTGGGTTGTGTAGACTGGTTTCTAGAACGATTTGCTTAAAATATCCTACATAAATAAAATAAAAACATGAATAGTTCTCTTTTAATTTTGTAATGAGTAACTGTTCAATTATTAATTTGCTTCCAGAGTTATGTTTACTACACTACTTAATAAATACTAAAAACTTCATATTTTCGTCTTTTGATCTGACGCTGGAACAGGATACAGTCCCTCTAGTGGGAGATAGCGCTCCTTGCGGAGGCCTTGCGAACCTACGTCTGGCAAGCTAATTCTATTGAAATATATTACAAAGTAAACCCCCCTTTCCGATTGACCGATTTAGCTCATTTTTACAACACTTTTTTCCCATGAGTTACCCAAGACGTATACCGCGTTTCGTTACAATACAGCAGAAACTACGACCGGTATGAGTATATTAGTAATTTGGGTCCGGAGTAAACCCCCCCCCCCCCCACCTCCTAATTAACCGATTTAATTTATTTTTACAACACATTTGTACCTGCAGATTACCACTACAAATACCGAGTTTCGTCGAAATATAACAAAAATCACGGCTGGTAATGGCGAAATGGTATTGTGCGTCCGAAGTAAGCCCCCCTTCTATTGAACCGATTTAGTTTATTTTTACATCTCACTTTTCTCTTTAGATTACCACTACGAATCCCAAGTTTCGTTGAAATATAACCAATATTACGGCTGGCATGGTCAAATTAGTGTTTTGGCTTCGGAGTAACCCCCCCCCCCCCCCGTCCGGTGGACCGATTTTGGTGGTTAACGAACTCGTTCAACCGTTTGCTAATTGAACGCTATATACTACGTTTCGTGACGAAAAAACAAAAACTCTGGCCGCTATCGTGTTAACAAACACATATATATATATATATATATATATATATATATATATATAAATTTTAACGGGGGTCATTTTCGGTGTTTACTAGGTAGGATCGATAAAGATTTGAAGAAATTTTTCAAAAATTCCATCATGAGTGCAACCTCAATAGCTACTTTCCTTCGGAGGAAAGTGCTAAAATACGTGTCTATTATTTTCACGTGTTTAATCAATATACAAAGTTTTATAAAATAAATAAAATTGTGAGTTAACACTTTGGTTAGTAGGTAGTATTATTTGGAACTCCCAGACTCAGAGCTCTTGGGAAAGTACCTTATCGACACGTGTGATAGGTCGTTATTGGAGAGTCATCAATACCCCTAAATCACTTAGAAGATAAGTGATACACTCATATCTCGGGATATAGAGAGAAGGGACCGAGAAGTTAATTCTCCCTTATCTGGTAAACCTCTCGATACGGGATGGTTGGTGGGTTCGAGGATTGCCAAGTACACTTCGCACCCTCTCAGCTGGGAACTGATAACCAGGAGGACGCTCTGCTGTTATTGTTTATACCCCTATCCGCCCTAGCGTAACTAGTTAACATAACTAGTTAAGCAGGAGGATCTCCTCTAAATTAATCCTTCCTAGATAAGGGCCTTCCAGGAAATGGTGTTCGGTCAGTTAGGGAGGGCTTGAATGTTTGCTAGATATAGATAAGAATCTCATGAAGTAATTAACAATTATCTAAGATAACAATGAATGACAAATAAGTCAATCAGTACAATAAATATATATTTTGGCCCCGTAATGCTCCTTTACTTGCAATAAAACAAAAATCAGGACCGATCTTATTAATAATGTTGAATGCTCATAAATAAATTTAAAAAATAAATAAATAATGTTCAGGGTAAAGCCCCACTATAGATGGACCGATTTCTCAAGTTAAGGAACTTATTAAATCGTTTTCTCAAAAATTCTGGATATCATATTTCGAGGCTGAGGAAGAAAAATTGTGGCGCCTATTTTTTTTTTTTTCAAAATAATATATATATATATATATATATATATATATATATATATATATATATATATCAGCAATGTTTTTTTGAAATGTGCTAAAATTTAAAAACAATTAAATAGAACGAAATACATAAAACAAAACAATATTTAAAGAAAAGTTAATATAAGACTAAATAAAACAGAATGAGTATGTGACATTTGACATAGGTAAATGTTATTTTGTTTTCTATAATTTATTTATTTAATATATATATTATATGATCCAACTTTTATTGTATAAATTATTGCCTTATTATTATCACTTAACCCATTCGAGACCGATTGCACACAGTTTGTACAATTGATTTCCGAGGCTCTAATACGGTATGCAATGAACTTAATTATAAGAATTCAGTTATGATTTGGGTGATTTCCATAGTAATTATGTTTTTTCTTTATTAAATATCAATATAAAGAAGGAAAAAAATCGCTCCTGGGGACCCTGTTCGAAAAAAAATTTCGTCTTGAATGGGTTAGCTGGTTTATATATATATATATATATATATATATATATATATATATATATATATATATAAAAAAAAAAAAAAAAAAAAAAAAAAAAAAAAAAGGTTTGTGTTATACAACAAACTTTTAATGTGTATACACATATTATTTTAAAAGTTATAATTTTATAAATATTAATTAATTATGAAAAGGCTAATATTTTGAATTTTAGTTTAATGGAAATATTTTTAGAAAATAAACGTAAGCAATAATAATGAAGCTTTTCCACCTTTAAGAACCATATAAAAACTAGGCTTAACGACAAAAAATGGATTTTCAGATAAAAATAAATTTATTAATATGATAGTGTCCTAAAAATTTACAGTTTTTACATAATTTAATCGAGATAGGACAGTATTTCTTTCCTCCTATATCTCCTTTCTTGTTTTAAAATATATTTTATTATTAATTTTTTTTTGTTTTGTAATTTTATCATTTCCTTGATGAATGATTTATTGGCTCTTAATTCTATAGCAGATAGTTGAGATTATTAAATATTTCAAGAAGGCCTATTTTTTTATATAGATTTTGGCAATAATTTTCAAAAATCCGTCAGTTTTGAATGAATGGGAAGCAGTTCTCTTAGGAATAAACAAAAAAAATTTGACACAAAAGAAAACTATGGAGTGAGAGAAAGAGAGAGTGTGTGTGTGTGTGTGTGTGTGTGAGAGAGAGAGAGAGAGAGAGAGAGAGAGAGAGAGAGAGAGAGAGAGAGAGAGAGAGAGAGAGAGAGAGTTTGAGAGAGTACAGGAGGAAGAATAAGGACCAGGAAAGGGGAGAGGGAGGGGAGGTCTAATTTTTCCCGCCCCCGGGCCCCGCCTCCAGAGATATTAGGCGGGAGATTTTAAAGCCAGGAATCTCCAAGGACTGTCATAACATGAATCAGTTATTTCAAACATCACCATTCACCATTTCTCATTTCATTCCCTTATAAATTCAAAAAGATTTATTAAAATTATTTATCTTATTTTTGAAGCTCCGTAAAATAGTGAGATTTACTCCTTTATATTTAATTTTATTAAAAGTGCAAGAGAAATATCTTTTGAAAAAAACATAAATATTCTGAGGTTGTCAAAATAAGGATAAACATAAATTAATGAAAAATAAAAATGTGTCTATTTTTAATATGAACCTCAAAGAATGCGATTTGCATTTTAGAAAGTTTATATGAAAATGTTAGCTTTTAAAAGCTTAAAGTTTAATGTCAAAAGAAGGTTAGTTTCAAAAAATAATAAGAAGAATATACAGAATACATGTGACAATAGAAAAAAAAAACTATTTGAGCAAAAATAAATTTAAATTAAAATACGTGAGTTTTTAATGTAATTTTGTATTAATGTTAAACACTACCTCCATTTGGGGTCTCCCGTGGTCTAATAGCTAGCGCCTTGGATTCATAAGCGGGAGATGGTGGGTTCGATTCCCAACCTCCGGTAGGAATTTTATCATCCCACGGCTCGCTGGTATAATTCCTCGCTGCACCCTGGATATCGGCACTAATGACCTAGATGTAGATGCGCCGTAAAAAAAAAAAAAAAAAAAAAAAAAACTCCATTGCCTGACCCCTTTAAAGCCATTAAAGGGAAGTTTGATATGTTGACCTCCCAACTAGCCCAAACAAAGTTACAAAGTCAAAAATTGTGTTTCAAAGATTTCCCTCTATATATCTTCTTTGCCTGGAATATTAGTCTTAAGTTCTCGCCTAATTTCAGATTTCACGATGAACATTAAAATTGTTTTAACGTTTGGAGGAAAATAAAATAGTAATGTAGCATTTATTATTCAAGGGAATGTAATGCAGTACAACCCTACAAACAGAATTTATTTTTTGGGTGCATCGTTGAAGAGATATCCGGTCAATAAGGGCAAAAAATGTACGGAAAAAGTTGTTTTCCGCAAAATTACAGACTTTAAAAAGCGGATATTTCGAAAACTAAATATACCTCAAAAAACTTGATTAAATAGAACTTGTAGAAAATTTAATTACCTTTCATCTGTATGGAATGGTCATGTCACTAGGACGTATGGTTATCGAGATATAAGCGAAACCCCGAAAAATAGGACCTTCGAAACCTCTCCCCCCGGCTCAAAGGGGTAAGGACTTTTGATATGATGACCTCCTAGTCCAAAGATAGTTATGAAGTCAAAAATTGTGTGCCAAGCATGTCCATCTATAGCTGTTTTTTGCATGGCTTGTAGTCATGCTACCAGATTTCTCAGGGCCATTAGCGCCAGGTCCATGGTGCAGTGGGGAATTGACTCAACGAGCCGTGAGACGAGGAAATTCCTGCTTCAGGTAGGACTCGAGCCCACCATCTCCCAGACAAGAATCCAAGGCGTTAGACATTAGACCACGGGAAGACGTTAACCATTATAACGTTCGTAATACTTTTCTTCCCTACCGTATCACGTTATAGAATCTGCTCATGATTTTATGTCTTACTATATACATTCCATACATTCTATTCTTGAGCTGAGAGAGTGTTCTATTTACTATATATTACCAAGTGAGCAAGACAAGAACCCCATGGATTCCTGTCAGCACATGGTCAAGTGACCCCTTTGTCCAGTGGTTCGCACGGATTCACTTTAACTCACTCATGTTCTTATGCTTCTCCTCGCTAAAAAATGTCATAATACTTCTTTTTTTCTGTTTTTATATTTTATGCCCGATTATTTGTACACAAAGGTGTATATATTATTTATTTACTGAGTCACGCAACGTTGTCGACAACTAATATCTGAGCCAAGGCTAAGTCAAGTCAAAAAACAATAAGAGAAGTCATAATCGCATACCTCAGAAGGTGGGAAGACCACCCAGATTAATTTGGTTTTCGTTTATGCTTGATTTTTTTTAATATTTTTCATGTACTTTGAGGTTGCTGGCAGAGAAGGAAGATCTTTAGGTAAATGAAACACGTCCAGTTCCTTCACAAAAGTTTTGTGAAGGAACTGGACGTTTTTCATTTACCTGTAATATTTTTCTTTCATTGTTGATTCTTCAATGCTTTGTTTTTCACTTAGAAATCAACTTGTACAGTTTAATATAATTATATTGTCATCGCTAATGACTTCGATATAAGCGGTGTAAACCTTTAGTTTATAAGCATTACTGTATTATAAGTGCATTGTATCTCCTAGAAAATAACATATGTATATATATATATATATATATATATATATATATTTTAACGAAGTTCATTTTCGGAATCTAGTAGGAAGTATCGTTGAAGATTTAAAGACATCTTTCACGAATTCTTTCATGAGAGCAACCTTAATAGCTCCACTCCTTCAGAATGTGCTAAGAAATGAGATAAATGAAGTGACGACTGAAAACGAATTACAGCTCAATAAAACAAGAAAACGTAGATAAAGTAACTAGTAAATAAGAAAATCGTGAAACTAAAATTAAATTAAATTTAAAATATGAATTTGAAATAGGGGTTGTGATGATTAAATTAATTATTTACCGTCTAGTATAAAAAATTTGTCTAAAAGTTTGAAACGTTACCTTTGTCAATAACATCGACCTGCCGATGTTCTGCTAAACATCTTCCTATAGTATTACTTATTTATTTAAGCACTATGCCTATAAATTACTGAAGAACTCTGATTAACAGACAAAAATAAATTGTACTATGAAACATAGGATTAAACATATTTAAGTAGGTATATATATATTAGAAATATGTATAGTACTAGTTAAATATGTTTGGAAATCATAAAAAAATTCGTTAATGAATGAAGAGGCCATAAGATGAATTAAAAAAATATTAAAAAAAAAAAATATACTAATTTATAAAATTAGAAAACTAAATGACTTGGTGTAATTGATACATCTATATATGTATATATATATATATATATATATATATATATATATATATATATACATATATATTTGTATGTGTTTATATGTGTATGAGTGTGTGGATCTACGTATAGACATCATTTACACCAAGACTTGTAAACATCTATACATTTGTTTTTAATATTTAAATTGTGCAATGTATGTTGATGTGTTTTGTCACGACTTTTACTTTCAGAGAGTATACTTTTAATTGTCAAAGTTACGTTACAAATTCTGCTTAACGGGTTTTTCTTTTTCTCCACGAGGTAATTGTGTGTGAGCAAGAGTGTCCAATGCATAATCTTGTCAGTATTACTTGAACTCTTCTTGTCAATACCCAGATAGACGATGCCTCATCTATTACCCAGCTAAACATTGAATCTATAATAACTGCCATCCCAGCATCGACCTAATATTTCCAAAGGAGAAG